>MKEJ01046218.1:0-10089 GCA_001753735.1 Embelia ribes | reverse complement strand
TAGATTCGGCGAGTTGCGATATTATATAGTTACACTTCATCTTTCTTTCTTTATCTTGTTTAGGCTTATTGCCCTAAACACTTATACTATTATTAGTTATAGCCCACGTTGGTCGTGACACTACTTATTTACCTCCTTTTTAGCTCAACGTCATTAATAGTCTCTTGCCTTATATTAACATACCTAACTATTCCACATATCTATACTCACAATGACCAATAAGCTCAAATACCTGCCCTTCCTCGCCTGTCACAAAACATGCTTCCACTGTAATCATTACTCCTTCATACGCATACAACTCTCACATATCAATCTTATACTGCCCACTAACAAAACTCCCAAAAGTACCAACCCAAACAACCTTAAGATTCCATAGAAACTCCATGCCTACTGTGTCCACTGCGAACATTCTCAACCCCCACCTCGACCATTGCATCCTATAAGTGCCATAAGCTAGACTCAACAAGTCATTCAAACTATCAAATCCCATAACCCCAAGCATTATCTCTTCTATATCCCAGATGCTAAAGCATCTACTAGACGTGTTACTCTATTCGCAACTTACTAGTCAAAATGAAATGACTCCCAATAGGTTTTGCTATGTTCTATACTGTCTTTAAATCTTCTACAATTCTCAATCCTACTATATTTCCTACTCGTTCCTCATCATCTCAACCACATATCTCAACATAATCTATATTCCTCAAACTTTCAGTTGGAGGGTCTTTACAATTATACACAATAGTTTAACGAAATTTATGTCTCAAATGACTTCTATACCAAATACAAGTTTTATCATACTAATACCTTGCCATACAAACATGCTCCAAACCAAACATTTCACTGACTCTTCACAATATCATCAACCGTCAAATTCTAATTCATTTCTTTCAATTCTCATCTTACTCCACTTGCTCCACTCGCACTACAAAATGGTTCGGTCAGTATTCAAAGATCGCACACATTCTGACCAACAACTAATTAGTTTTTAATAGCTCAGAGCATTTCTAAAACTCTAGCACTCTTCCTAATATAACTCATAGCTTAGCAACTTTTCAAATATCATGTATACACATTCACAACTCAACCTTGTCACTAGGTCCTATTCTCAGTAAATTGTCTATTATGGAATGCAATTTTCTCATACTCTATATACTTTTACACCGAATTCATACTCTTTGATATTTTTATCTTCTTTTTTATTGAAGAAGTTACATCTGACTCAATCAAATGTTAAAAACCTTCTCGCTATACTATTAGAATCCATTGTCATTGACATCTCAAACTTTTAAAACAACAAATTCTGAATATCTATCTTCTTATCAATACTCAATGCTCGCTCATGCCTATTACATGTTCAAGAACAACACCTCTACACTAATGTAAATGCTTCAGCAACTACTCATATTACTACCTTCTTAACTACAACTTATTATTATGATATCAAGTCATAGTAGACAACCAGAATCAATCACATGTTCACATTGTAGTTAAGTGTAAAAGAATTTTGAGAAGAAAATCATAGTAATTTGTCATCTAACTTTGTCTACAGGTACAACTCTATATTGAACCAACAAGGCATCCTTTACCTATCAGGCACAGACTTAAACGTCGACCTCTGCCTCGAACAAACAACAAGTTTGACGTGTGAAAATATTTATCCGAAAATTGTGACTCATAGATTGAAGCATACAATCACATAAGGCATCCAAGTCCCTAGATGCCTATCAAATATCTAGACTCATCTCATTTAAGAACACCAAACCTAACATCCAATAGTTTTTTATGTAGTTCGTAAAACTATACTTTGATACTAACTTGTAACGCCCCGAAATTTCAAGTCACATCCCGAGCACGTTACTCACACAATATCGCACATAATAAAAAGAAATAAATCTCAAATAACATAACTTTCAACATCTTATTTAACATCTTCTCAGGCTAAAAACAGTTTGTCCTTTTTATTTGAAAATACTAGCACCTAAAAAAAAAAAAAAGATAACACATTGGCTCGATGACCTACAACTTAAAAAGAAAACAAATACCTTTATTCTGAAAAGAAAAGAAATAACACAATTCCGCTACTCGAGTGAGCTTCAACACAACTTCTAACCCTGAAAATGTGGTCCACCAATGGATGTACCTGCTTGGGGTAAAACATAAGGGGAAATAACCAAAACAGGCAGTAAGTCTTACTGAATTTGCAAGCTTAGAACCTCAAGTAATTATGCTACACATAATAATACATTCACAACTCATAATATCAAACATCATATGCATACTATGCCACATAACAACCAGATATGCTTAGTTTTATTAATATCAAATTTCTCAGTTATTACACATTTAAAACACACCATGGGACATGCCATCTTCCTTTGACTTTCCGCATAAATATTTTAAAGTGTCATGAAATAGGGTCATTCTACGACACCCTATTTTGCACATTAGAGGGTCATTCTACGACACCCTCTAAAAAACACGTTTCAAAACTCGTTTTCACATTTCAAAAGGCACAAATCTCATGCTCATGCTCATGCTCATGCTCAATTTGTAATCATCCAATAATATACATCTCTATCACACAACTAGGGCACGTAAACAAATACATCAATCAAGCATACAATAAACATAGCAACTTGTCATTCTAATTACAAAGACAGTAATTCTAACCGCATCTATGATTGTGCATAGAAGATTGCTCAAAAGAAGACACCGAAGCAACCCTAGAATTTCTCCTCTCTGAGCACTGACGGAAATGAATCCCGTAAATGGAACACATGTATATTTCACTCTCAATTGACTAATTAAACCTCATTATATCGATTTACACACTAGGGTTTGTTAGAAATCAAATAGACACGGAATGGATTCATGAGAAATTTACCTTAACATGACAAGGATTAAGAGTAGAATTTGATTCCGCATTTGGATCGCCAAATGGAATGATCAATCAAAAAGAATTGAGACTTCTTAGCTCAAGATCCCCCTTTTCACCCATTTTCACTTATTGGTTCATGAATATGTGTAAATAGATGTGTATATTTCGCCCCACGTGAGAAAAAATAACATTCCGAACTATAACATTTCGATCGATCGAACCAATACTTGGATCGATCGAATATCACTGGTGAAAACTTCAACAGTTTGATCGATCCAACCATTACTTGGATCGATCTAATTCACTGGTAAAATTTTCAACTTTCCACTACAAATTAGTTGTTGTCAAAACACAAAAGTTATAGATAATTGAAATAGTTTTTCATTGGTATTATATAGACATAAATCGGACTTACGGTTTAAGAGTTGTGCCCAAAATACCAAACTGCTATTTAAAAAGTATTTTTCACAAAAGTTACTTTACTTCGTTTGAAAGTCTAAACTCATCATGCATGTCCTCAAAACTCGTTACATTATTAAACATATCGTTTCATGTTGTAAATATTAAAAATAATTAGTAGGACCTTACAACTCTTCCCCCGAAAAAGAAAACTTCGTTCTTGACGTTTAAAACATACCTGTAAACAACTCAGGATATTTGTTTCGCATCTCTTCCTCACATTCCCATGTTTGTTACTCTACTCCATGGTATTTCCAAATTATCCTATCACTTTTCCATGAAGCATTTTATCACTACAATCCACGATCTTCATTAGTTGTAGTTCATAATTCACATCTTTTTCTACTACCAAATCAGAAGGATCTGTCACATGTGATGGGGTCTTGCTCATATTTTTGCAATATAGAAACATGAAATACTAGATGCACATTGTCTAAATAAGGTGATAGTGATAATCGGTATGCTAAACTCCCTATCTTTTCAATAATCCAAAATGGTCCCACAAATCTCGGTGTCAAGTTTCCTTTCTTACCAAACTGCATTACCCCTTTCCAAGGCAAAACCTTTAGAAATACATGGTCCCCCTCATTGAAAGATAATGGACATCTTTTCTTTTTTTTTTTTTTATCTTTATAACTCTTTTGACAACTCTAAGCCATTCCTAACCTCTGTTTAATCATGTTAATCACCTCTGAGGTTTGTTGCACTAAATTGGGCAATAATGACTCTCCAAACTCCATCCAACAAATCGGAGACCTACATAGTTGCCCATACAGAGCCTCAAAAGGCACCATATCAATACTCAAGTGATAACTATTATTATAAGCAAACTCAGCCCAGTGTATATGGTCTTCCCAGCTACCACCAAAATCGAATACACATGCTTGTAACATATCCTCCAAAGTTTGTATCATTTTCTCTATTTTTCCATTCGTTTGAGGATAGTATACGGTACTCTTCGTCAACTTTGTGCCCATGGGACGCTGCATTCCTTCTCAAAATTGTGACATAAATTTAGGATATCACTTGGAGACAATGGCACAAAAGTGCAATATATAACCGAAGAATTTCCTTCATATACAACCGCGATAATATTTCTGCATCATCCTCCTTCTTAACTACTAAGAAATGCATTGACTTCGTAAGTGTATCAACGATGACCCAAATAGTGTCTTTTTTCCCCCTCGACTTCGGCAACCCACTAACAAAATCCATTATAATATGATCCCACTTACACTACGGCAATTAAGTGGTTGCATCTCACCTCCCACTTTCTTCCTATCATATTTTACATGTTGACACATCAGACATCATGCTACAAATTGCACTATGTCCCTTTCAAACTTGGCCACCAATAGGTTCAACTCAAATCATGGTACATTTTATTGCCCCCGGATGTACCGTCAAATGCGAGTGATGCGATTCTCGCAAAATTTTCTTCCCTCATCTCAGTTGGCATATATAAATGACCCTGATATATCAACTCTCCACTTCCCCCGATGGACCAAACCTGTGATTCCCCACTTTGAGCTCTTGCTACAAACTTCTGAAATCTTGCATTGCCCCACTGCAATTCAATCACTCTTCCACTAACTCAGGCTACACGACCATTGCACACAAGGAAATCTGATCTTCCCCTTCCATGTAACTCAAACAAACTTACTTAATGCCTTTAGCACATTCCATTCATCATAGAAAAGACATGCTAAGGTACATTAAGTTTTGCGGCTCAACACATCCGTCACTATATTAGCCTAGCCTGGGTGGTACTATAAATCGAATTCCATCCATTGCCTTTGCTTCATATTCAAGTCACATTGTGTGAATATATATTTGAGGTTCTTATGGTCCGAAAACACTTTGAACCTCTCTCCATACAAGTAGTGTTTCCAAAATTTTAAGGCGAAGACCACAACTCCTAACTTCAAATCATGTGTAGGGAAGTTCTGCTCATGAATTTTCAGCTGACGAAATGCATACGCAACTATCCTCTTGATCTACATCAAAATGCCACTCATTCCTTTCTTCGATACATCACAATATACCATATACCCTTTTCCTCTTTCCAAAATAATCAACATAGGCGCTATCGTTAAAAATTCCTTTAGTTTTGTGAAAGATTCCTCGCATTTGGCATCCCACTCAAACTTGATCCCTTTGCAAGTAAGGCGGGTCATTAGAGATGCTATTGTTATGAAATCTTAAACGAACCGCCGATAGTAACCTACTAATTCCAAGAAACTCCGAATCTCAAACACATTCTTTGGCCATTCCTTCTTTAACACGGCTTTTATCTTTGACGGATCTACTGCCACTCTTTTTGTTGTCACCACATGTCCTAAAAATTTCACTTTTTGAAGCCAAAATTCACATTTCTATAGCTTTGTATACAATTGGTGACTTCGTAAAGTCGATAATACTATACGTGGATATTCTTGATGTTCTTCCTTTGTCTTTGAGTTAACAAGAATATCATCTATAAAAACGATAACAAACCTGTCCAAATATTCGCAGAACACATCAAATCCATGTTGGTGCCTTTGTCAAACCGAATGGTATGACTAGAAATTCATAATGGCCATACCGTGTGCCGAAAGTAGTCTTCGGTACATCCTCTTCTCAAACTCGTAAATGATGGTATCCCGAATGAAGATCAATTTTTAAGAAATACCTCAACTCCTTTAGCTGATCGAACAATTCATCTATCCTTGGCAATGATTTACTTATTTTTTATTGTCGCCTGGTTCAACTTCCTGTAATCGATGCACATTCTCATCGATCCATTTTTCTTTTGTTGAAATAAGTCCGGTGCACTCTATGGCTATGTACTTGTCTTAATAAATCCCTTACTCTCCAGATCATTTGTCTAAATTTCTTATTCTTCTAATTCGGTAGGCGCTAAATGGTACAGGAGTACATAAATAGGACGCGCCCCTAAAATAAGGCCAATAATGAACTCCACCTCAAGATATGGGGGTAATCCACTAAGGTCCTTCGGAAAGATATCAAAAAAATCATGAACGATAGAAGATAACTCCAATGGAGTCTCCTGGTTTAAAAAATAGAAAGATTTGCTAGAAGACAACTGAGGGCATCCCCAATTGGACTCGCAAGATTACAAGAAAAACTTATTTCTCCCACATTTAGCACAGTTATTCCTTCCTTATGGAGTAACATAACTCGTCGTTCATTACACTCAATAATGGCATGGTTGGCCGACAACCAATCCATTCCTAGAATAACATCGAAACCCCTCATATCAAGAGTTATAAGGTCATACTTGAACTTTCAATCAACGATTTAACTGGAATAAGAACAATAAATAAAATGAGGTATAACACTAACACCCAATAGTGTATCAACATACATATTACCATTAGAATATTCTGGCTTTAAGCCCAAAGATTTTACTAAGCTAACAGCTATGAAAGAAAAGGAAGCATCTATATCAAATAACATGTGTTCATAAGAAGATTGAATTAAGATAGTACCTCGAACAACAAATGGTCTTGCCTGATCCATATCACCATCAATGACAACATAAAGACGTATCTGAATAGCTGGTGTTGCCATGAAACTTATTCCCCGATTGATGTTTCCCTGATTTCCTCCCCATCCAGTCCTAGCCCCAGACTGAAACAACACGGTCAGTTGTGCAGGTGGTACAGAAACTATCCTCAAGCCATAGGCAGACTGAACTGGACATTTATATTTCATATGCCCCATTTTCCCACAATTCCTATGCTGGATCTGAGGGCAAGCACGAATCCTATGCCCCTTGTCTCCACACTTGTGACACCCCCTTTTATTTAGACTCATACTTCCCACGGTAGTGAATGACATCTGATACGACTGCCCTTGTAAGTTCTGCCCTTCATAATCGCGACCTATTTTCCTATTCTCATTACCTCCACTCAGCGCACTCCAACTAGAATGACTTTGTCCTCCTCTACTGGAATGGAATCAACTGCTCTACTTCAGGTTATCACTATTCTCCCTTTGTGCCTGTCTCTGTAACTGAGTCTGTCCCCCGGCCCCTTTCTTCTCAAATATTATCTTCGTATCTTTTTCCAACCATTCTTATCGCTTTGCCTTCTCAACTACTTCTTCTAACCCCGTTCCTCCTGCAGCCACTATATTCGCCCAGATTCCAATACATAACCCATTCTGAAACCTCAAAATCTTCTCATCCTTTGTTGCCACGTATTTTTATGCAAACCGAGCATGCACAGTAAACTTGTGCGCATAATCTGTAATATTATAAGTTCCCTGTTTCAACTTCAAGAACTCTTCTTTCATCTCCTACCATTTCATTAAGGAGAAGTACTTACCCAAGAAGACAATTTTGAAGCCTTCCCAAGTAAGATCTCTTACCTCATGTAGTGTATGGTACCCAATCTACCATTCGACTACTTCACCCACAAACATACTTGCGACCACTCTTGTCATCACTAGTGGATCGATGACTCATAGGGTGGAAAAATGATGCTCCATCCCTATTAACCACCTATCCGCCTATATTAGATCAGCTCTACCCTTAAATGTTGCATCCCTAAACCTGCTCAACTTCTTTTGTATTCTCGCCGAATGCGTTTTCATAGTCTTTACTTCATTAACGCACCTTGCCACTCTAGCAAGTACTATACAAACCATCTTCCGATTCTATTCCCCCATAAATGCCACCAACTGGGCCAAATTCGCATTGGTTGTCCTAAGCGCAGCCCCAACCATTCCCAAATTGTGTGCATCGGGTGAAATCAAACCTTGGACGCTAATAGATGCTACCTCTTCCCCCACCTCTTCTTCCCCCGGCTTACTTTCCATAAGGAAATATCTACTGATCTCTTTACTGAGTAGGTCGTCGATAATTGGTTCATAGGTGTTGTCTTCTGATGACGCCTTTAGCTCTATCGGGCGCAAGTAAGGAATTGTTGTTGCCGCTCTCATGGCACGAATTTGGGCTCCTGTGCCGTGAACCCTCCTCTCAGCTGATGGTATATGATTAAGACCCCCGCGCCCACCTCTATCTCCATGGTTGCCGCTAGCACCACGACTCTCACTTCCTCTACTTCCTGGTATGTCTATAACAGAGAATAATTCCAGTCAATCACATGTTCGTATTAAATTATATAAAAATACAGGATAGTCAAAACACACGATAATTAGTTAGGTAACTTAGTCCACAAGCAAAGCTCCATGTTGGATGGACAAGACATCCCCTACCTAGCAAATATAGACTTAATACATCAAAAACTGCCTTCAACCCATTGCTGGTTTTATATGGAAAAAATATTTTTTGAAAAAGAATGTCACTCATGGATTGAAGCACCATAAAAAACAAAACACAAGGCACATAAGCACACATAAGACATCTAAGTCCTTAAACTCCTACCCAACATCTAGACATAACTCACACGATGATACCTAACCGGGCACCCAACAGTTCCCTAGGTAGCTGATAAAACTGTGCTCTGATACCAACGTGTAACGCCCCATAATTCACAAAAACTTCCCGAGCATATTACTCATACAACATCACACGTAATGGAAATAAATAAATCTCAATTAATATAATGTCTCAATAATTCTTGCATAACATCTTCTTAGGTTAAAACAGTTTTGCCCTTTTATTTGAAATATGAACATAAAATAACGGTTTCTAGTTTAAAACAAATGAAAATACTACTTGGCTCAATAGCCTACAACTTGAAAGAAAATAACATTATTCTGAAAAGACAAGTAAACGATCACTACTCCATTACTCAAGTGAGCTTCAACATACCATCTATCCCTGAGTACGTGGTTCACCAATAGATGTACATGCTTGGGGTAAAACACAAGAAACCTAAACAGGAGGTGAGACTTACTGAATTTGAAAATTTAGAATCTCAAGAAAATATGCTACACAATTGAACAAGTTAAACGCCACAACATAAAACATTATACGATATAACAACTTTATAAAGAATTCTCAAATTACAGTTTTATTAGACATTTTAACTCACACCACGAGGCATACTATCTCATCATAACTTTATGCATAAAGATTTTAAAATATAGCATAATAGGTCCATTCTACGATACCCTATTTTGCAAGTTAGAGGGTCATTCCTTGAAAACCTCTAAAAGTTAATCACATTTAGTTTTCATTGTTCAAACTCATTTCTACATCATAATATCACATGTCTCATACTCATACTCAATTCTCATAATCACCCAATAACATGAAGCTCTACTACACAATTCTACGCAATTAAGACACATAACATGTACATCAAATCACATATACAAAAATATAATAACTTATGGTTCTAACCACAAAGACAGTAATTCTAACCGCACCTGAAGTTTGGTGCGTGAGCCCTTGAAAAGCTTGATAAGAACCTTAACTTCTGCCTCTACCGAAATCACCACCTAATTCACTATTACCAACGAGGAATTAACAATAAATCAATTACTATTTGCATATATAAATATCAATTAGTCGTCTAATTTCTATACGGTGAATTAAGGTTCTGCACTATAGGTACAAACTCAATGAATCCCTTACCTCACATTAAAGAGACCGAAGAGTAGAACTTGAATCCGCCCTTGGATTCGTAAAAGGGGTGACATCCTAGGTGACCTTGATTATTCTCTCTCAATTTTTTGCCTCTCCCTCTCTCTATTTGTCTATTTGGTTGTAAAGTATATGTAAATCGAAGCCTATTCGTATTTCTTAAGTTATATATGAAAACAGTCCGATTGAT
>MKEJ01046216.1:0-12564 GCA_001753735.1 Embelia ribes | reverse complement strand
AATGGAAAGCATGCAAATCTCGGCGCGAGTATCGATACCGAGAATTTTATTGAACTCCAATACGAATTCTCTAGTAAACTTCACATAATCCCGCATCGGAGCATCGGGAGGAGACACAACCGATCCATTCCATAGGGTGTTGTCGTAGCCGATCACACCTCCGACCTTCACGAGGTTAATAACTCTTTCGTGGTAATTCATGTAGTTTTCCTTGTCTGCATCGACGAAGATGAAATCAAAAGTCCCATGATATTTACCCTGTTTATAAGTAAATCAAACGAGTCATTAGAAGTATGGAAAACAAAGTGAATTTAGTGTTAGGGCACTAGTTCGAGTATCACACGTCCGCAGTTTTGCCATTATTCATTCACAGGTTGTCACGTCATAGATCACGTGACAAATCGATGAATGGATGTTGTTACATCGAACATAGTACCGAATAAGAGTTATAGAGATTTAGACAAAAAAAGAGACTAGGAAAATAAACGTTACTTCTTCGATCATTTGATCGAGAATAGGGAGAGCACGGCCTTCTCGGAATTCTATTTTGTGAGCCACACCGGCTTCCTTTATGGTGGGCAAACCAAGTTCGTAAGTTTCTCTACTAATGTCAATTGCCAAAATCTGCAATGAACAAAAAGAAACTTATAGTTATCAGCTAACAAAATGTCAAATTTGTAAATATTTTATAAGATTATGGAATCACAACTTATCTTTTATGGGCAAATCCATACTAGAAACTTATTATGATTTTGTTTGGATGCAGCTTCAAGTAAATAAGTATTCTTATTTTTTATTAGGAAAAAAATTGGACGCATGGAGCTTAAAATTTAAAACTAATTGAGATCAAAACAGTAAACAAGCTCAACAACCAAACACTATCTAACCTTTAAGCAAATAAGCTTAACAGCCAAACGTTATATAACTTTTAAGTAATAGAGCTGAAAAGATAGAGTTCATGAGTTGCAACCAAACAAGCTATATCTCCGTAAGTGTTGGTAGCAATGCTCCAAAAATAATTCACCAGTTTTTTTTTTCTAAGCGAAACAATTCAGGCGGGCTTAATCTAAAATATAATATATTTGAGGAAATAGCAAAGACCTTTCCGTCATCCGGGAGGGCAAGGGCCGTGGCAAGAAGAGAATAACCGGTGTAAACACCGATCTCCATTGTGTTTTTCGCATTTATTAGCTTCAAGAGCATGTTTAGAAATTGTACTTCATCCGGAGAGCTAGCCCAGGCACCCCTAAAAACCAATTGTAACCCCAAAATTAGCAAGTTAAACTCTAATCAACATGGTCAATATACTAATTAGATTATCACAACATCAAAAGTATAGAGGTTAAATTAATAAATTCTGAATTTTAGGTATTTGAATATGAGAACGTGTAAAGTATCATAAACTTCCCATCACATAATAAATAACTTAATTTGATTTATGTGTAACATATCTTCATTGCAAGTACTTAATTCTAAGAAATTTATCTTCAGGGTTCATTTCAAAGATTCCAAGTTCAACTATAGTTAAGTTACTGGCTTATTTAATTCAAGAATCCGACATATGTGAATATTAAAAATTCAAAGTAAATGAAGGAATTGTCTTCTAATTTCCCTGAGCTCTTTGTCATAGATTTAGAGTTTTCATATTCCAGTTGACTCAAATTCGAGTTTAGATTTAGTATTAAACTCAAATCGAGATCGAGATGAGTCGTTGTAATTCAAGTCAAGTCTAATTCGAGTATTCTTGATATTCATCTCGACTCAGCTCATTGTCATCCCTAGTTACAAATTACAACTAACCGTGGATGTTTTTCCGTAATCTCCCTGAGCTCTTTCATTGGCTTTGGCTCACTCGGATAAACGCTAGTCTGCAATATATACTGCAAAATAAAGAAATAAGTTAGCCTCAATAAAATCTCAAATTGTTATAGGGAGATACACATTATATTATTTATTATTATATTAACACTAACATTCACCGACACCTAATAACCAATTAACCTGATAAAAGACTAGTTAAATAACTCTTGTAATAAGAAACAAACAACTCAGTAATTAAAAATTTAATAATTCTTTATATGGCTGGTTTCTTATGACAACTTCACCAGTATGCCCTCTAACTGTTTGATGAAATGTTTGTGTATAGGTAGAAGTAAATGATTCCTTTGGAAAATGTCTAAACTCTTAAACTCATTACATTTTCAACTTGTCCTAATTCTTTCATGGAAATGTAAAACTTGATCCTCCGTCGTCCGAGCTGGTAACTTTCGGGGGGCTAATGGCAACCCATAGCAGCGACAGCGTAATCGCTATGAGACCCGACCAAACAAACACGATGGTCGGCGTTTTTCCTCTCCTCCCCATCAACCCTTTTGCGAACGGGTACAAATGCGCCAGTACCCAGAAGCTGAAAAATGCGCCCCCGATGAACTTGCTCCACTGGGGCACCGAGCTGTAGATTGTCCTCGAGAACGCCACCACAATCGCAATGATATTCATCATTGCGATCACGATGGGCGGGATCATCAGGGAAGTCCATTTCACAAGATAAAGGTCCGCGTATATGTCGTCGTCGTCCTCACCGCCAGATTTCGATGTCAGTGTGAAGGATATTTCGATACCTGCGACCACCTTTAGTAACCCTTGCAAGAC
Source organism: Embelia ribes (assembly GCA_001753735.1). Taxonomy (NCBI): domain Eukaryota; kingdom Viridiplantae; phylum Streptophyta; class Magnoliopsida; order Ericales; family Primulaceae; genus Embelia; species Embelia ribes. The sequence goes on along the minus strand of MKEJ01046216.1, from coordinate 9,912 downwards.
AGCGGCCAAGTGAGCGCTCGTTCCGGATATGAGCCAGAATTGTTCATTTCGCCACCATTGTTCTAAACCGACTCCTGACCATCTCACTTCCAGCACGGCCAGCCCGATTAGGCAGAGGGTTATCGTCAATAGGTAGCTCAAGAATGCAATGTCCAGGCTTTGCACGATAAACTGTCCGGAGAAGAGGGATAGAGCAGGGAGGAAGCAGTAGACGACGAGGAGGAGGGAGGTGAAGGGGTAGATACCGACATTGAGGTACGCCAGCCGCTGGAGCAGCTTGAGGCGCCTGGAGGCCAGGAATGCGTTGTTTCCGGAGAAGAAGATCTCAACGGACCCTGTGGCCCAACGGAGCACCTGGTGGAGTCGGTCGGTGAGGTTGATAGGAGCTGAGCCACGGAAAGCGTCTCGCTTGGTGATGCAGTAGACGGATCGCCACCCACGATTGTGCATACGGTACCCTGTCACCACGTCTTCTGTTACCGACCCGTAAATCCATCCAACCCGGTCTCCCCATTCGGTTTTGTCCTCATACCTAATACACACATGAATCATAATATAGGTCATAAGACTCATAACTTGTCTAATTTTAATATATCCTATAAAAATTTGTCCGAAAGTGCTTAAACTTTCCGAGTTGTCAATCATCAAGATCAGTGACGTCATAACTGTAAAAGAAATTATAGGTTGACGGGGTATCAAAAATAAACCAGAAAAGAAAATCGAGAAAAAAGTACACAACTAGATAGAAAAAAGTATAAATAATAATTAACAAAAAGTATGAAATTTTGTTAACTTTTATTGTCATTTATTTTGCTATTATTCTTTTTCTTGTAACCCAAAAAGGAGTAATGCGATCTTGATTTGTAAATAGTTTTACCAGCAAGAGATGACGGAGACAGCTTCGGTAACGGTAGCAGAATCAAGCGGTTCCCTTGGGGACCTTAGAGCACCCGGTGGCCGTCCGTACTTGACTGCGGGGTGGTCAGCGAGGGGGCGGCCTTGATATTCAGCAATAGGTATTGACTCCGCCAGCACCCCAGAGTTTCCAAACCTCTTAGGCAACAGATGCATGTCCAAGTCGGGATCGAAATCAGTAGTTGAGAGCTTTTCGGTCTCGGTCTCTGTTTGCTTCTGGCTGAGTATTTTCTCCGCCTGCGGAGGATCAAATCCATATAGTGCAAACCGCCTGAACATGCAGCCTGTCCCCACATAAACCGGCCCCTGAACAAACATGGAACGGGTCATATGTAAGGAACTAAATGTCGTGTCCAAACGGAACGAGTACGAATCATGTAATTGTCGACAGGTTAGTTTCCATCAGTTTCTTGAAACATTTCTCTGTTTTTAGTAATCTTCATGTAATATGAATTTCGCTTTTATATTAGTTACTTGTTAAGTAAATTATTACTATTTTTTTATTTAAATAGTTGAGTATTCTTCATTGCTACATAATCTATATCTGTATTTCTATTTTAATTCCTCAACTCCTTCATGTTTAGTCCGAAATATTTCCATTTCCGAGCCTTCTAAACACCTCAATGAAACAAAATTCTATTTCCCAGTCATAAGTTTGATAGAAAGAGCATTTTAAGAGGGTAGAGTGTGGTAGTCAATTGTTATCGCTCACATACCTGAAGGCCATCAAGGGCTCGCATATTGCCATCGAAGAAGACGGTATTATGATTAGCGTAACGATCGGAAGGATCAATGCCTTCGAACCTTTGTGGGAATTGAATGTAGCAAATGTCTTCTCCACCTCGGTCCATCATGAAGCACATCCCCTCGCGTATAGCTTTGCAGTTATATATGTAATGATCGCAATCGAGGTTGAGTATGAAAGCCCCATTGGACAATATGGCCGACGCCCTCACCAAAGCATTCATTGCACCAGCTTTCTTATTATGGTCGTAACCGGGCCTCTTCTCACGCGACACATAGACAAACATAGGGAGGCGTATGTCTACATCGGTGAAGTCCAGTATGTGTTGGTCGTCCACAGACCCCATGAGGGGGTCGTGGCTCGGGGGCTTCAGCATCACCTGGAGGACTGCCTCGTGGTCGCCTTTCGAGTGCTCGCGTGCTCCCACCGTCCACGTCCCTGGCCAGTGGCTCCCATCTGCCATCCATGTGGCCTTTTGGGGCTTGATCGGCTCCATCTCCATGATGTCACCTCCGGTTTTTTCCCTCATTTGTTTCAATATCTTCATCTCCTCCCTCGCGTTGAATGCATCGGATCTTCTCCTAATAGAATCTGGTAGACTATTAATTCGGACCTTGAACTCATCGTACTCACGTTTAACCCTTCTCCTATCTTTGACGAAATCCGTCCTTAACTTGTTCTTGGTAGGATCGCCTTTCAAGGAAAAGTAAGTTTCTGGATTTCTAGGTTCGATATCGTGTTTCCGACAGAATGGGACCCACAAATCAGCAAAACTTGCGGCCTCCGCCATTGCCTCGAAGGTAAGTAGAGCGCCTCCATCATCCGATACGTAGCAAGCCAACTTCTCAACCGGGTAATCGACAGCCAGGATCGAGAGGATGGTATTAGCTGTGACTAGGGGAGGTTCTTTCTCAGGATCGGCGGTGGATACAAAGAAGTCTACACCGGGAAGGTCGGAGCGGCCAGTTGGATTAGAAGGGGACGGCATATCAAACTTCTCTTGCAGCACCTCAAGGTCAGTGCTACGGTTGATAGGAGTGATCTTCGGGATTTGATCAAGGATCCATGAGAAAGCGAACCACAACTCGCACATCACTGACATGAACCACAGCCACATAGCATCGGTATTAGGATGTCTTATCCTCCATGCCAAGAAGAACCCCAACACCACGAACCGTATCACAATCAACAACCTGCATAATACAAGATGCGGAACGTACAAATTTGTCAACTTTTTATTGGAAAAGAGAACTACATTAATATATCTTGATGGAGTTCTTGATGCCAATATTGTAGCTCTAAAAATTATTAACCAATTCGGGGTCACTTTCAAAATAGTTACCAAACCAAGGTACTTCTAGAAAACACAGCTTTAATTACAGCTTTTACGTTCAACTGTAACAAAAAGTCACATAATGATACTGTCTTTTTCTTGAGGAAGTAACAGTTTGAAACCGAGACCTTTTGTTTCGTTTGTTTTCTGGAACTGTCTTTGCGTATTGTTGCAGAAAAACTACAATATTTGACTGCGACTTTTTGTTACTTGATGCGGTAAACATAGTTTCAAGCTGTATTTTTCAGGGAGTACCTTGTCTGGTATTCATATTTTGGTAAGAGTCTTGGTTTGGTATAATTACTGTAACTATTTATTTTGGTCATATACTCTCTGTGGATGAAATGGGTTTTTCTCATATGATGAAATCTTTTATGTCTATTGTATATATTTGGCTACCTGTAAGGACTAATGATGGCTTGTGGGATCGGTATTTTTCGGCTTAGTGGCCTCCAAGGTTTATCATTTGCTTCTGCCATGCCGCCTCGTAACCCATCGTCCCCACCATCACCATACATGTCATCTTGAGGCCAGTATGCGTTGCCATAGCCGTAAGTGCCTTGCGTCTCAAACAACCACTTGTTATGATCGAATTCTCCGGTTTGGTTCCTCTTCATCATTGACATGTTTCGACGGTCTCCTTTTGATCCATCCAGTGCTGGCAATGAGAGCGCCCCGCTCGAGTAATCAGGCACATCATCGTCGTCAAAGTCCGCACCTTTGTAAGGCTCCTTGCACCCTGGACATAGGCCTGTATCTTTTTGCGCATCCAAAAAGCAATCTCTGCATATCTTAAATCTGAAAGAAAAACAAAAAACCAGCATTACGGTTTCGTAAAGCGGATTGATCTTCTTTGGAAAGCATTACGACGGAATAAAATGTTCCATCAAGGAGGTGTTTTGGTATGCTCGGAAAGGGAAATATTTAGAATTAGATGGAAATGTTACGCTAAAGTGTTTATTTCATGGAAATATTGTTGTTTCTGTGGAAGTGCATGCATATGAAAAAATTGATGGAAATCCTGGATTTTGAAAGATTTTGCAATTCCTCCCGGATTTGTTGCGCTGCCGTAGGAAAGACAGAAACTTTTTAGGCATTTTGGATATTTTTTGACAGGAAACGAGAGCTCACCTGCAATCGCAAGGTGTTATGTCATTTCCTCTCTCGTCCTTCATGACCTTGCCGTCACAAGCTGGCATTGCACAAGCGGAGCCTTTTGATCCCGCCATTTGAGGGTGAGTGACCTCCGAATCAATAACCTTGTCCATCAGATGGGCACGTGTAACACTGTTAAATCCCCCGGTGAATAAAGAATTGGATACATATTGCTCCTCGGCCTTGGTAGCAACCGAGGAGTCCATTGGCTGGTTGTCGGGCGTAGGAGGAATATGGACTGTGTAATTCATGTAATCGCCCGAAAGTTCTCCGGACAAATCGAGGTCATCTCTCGAGAGGCTAATATACCGCCCACTTGAAGTTCTTCGAGCAAATTTCACAGTTTGCCCACTAGAGTTGCGGCTGCCCTGGTTGCTGCCAGAAGAACTTCCCCCGGCATTGGTACGCATTCCCTTTTTCGATGGCTGCGTCGACAAAGACGCCATCTTTTTCTTCTTTTTTCTTTGACCTATGAGCTAAAATCTGTTTTCATGAACAACATTGTGTTGCATGACTAATTGCTCCAACGCTAGATCAGAAAAGCTACATACATGGTAAACAAGCTTTGATCGAGTTTGCTATGTTTTTAGAAACTAAAAAGTTTGAAAGAAGAAAAACCAAGGGAAATGACTAACGTAAATTCCCCACCTAAAACTAAGGGGAACATAAGAATTGAGTGGAGAACAATAAAAGAGAGAGAATAGAAAGGGGGGTTTCTATGGTGAAAGACCAAGTCTCTTTTATATCCTATTTTTAGCCACTGTTAGCAGATTTTGAGGAGAGCTTGTATTGAACAAATTCTTTGGTCTGCTACATGTTTGTGTTCAGAACATTGTTGCTCTTATAAGAGATATTTTTTGATTTATACTTGTATTACTTTCATACACTTTTTGTTGCAAGAAAAAATTAAGAGAGATAGAGGAAATGGTTATGAATTTAAGAGAAAATTTCAGTGTTTTCTGTGTATTAGTTGAATTTAATTGATTAAAAGGATTAGAGATCATGTTTCCTTTGTTTCGTGCGTTTTACTTATGTATGTCTTCACACAATAACATTATTTAGGTTCTTTACGTATTTGCAATTTCTGTAAATAGAGAGGTTAATTCAACTAATTCGTTAAGCTTAACTGGGCAACGGTAATACAGTTGAACCTAAATTTAGATTGTAAATACATTTAATAAGTTAAAATTTTATTTTGGAGATCAAGTTGCGAAGTGAAACATCATGCACAAGGATGACCAATTGGTGTACTTGTAAAAGAACACGATTTGATCACCATCACAATGGCAAATGCGGGAGAAAGAAAACTAATACAAGATCGCCGAGTCACAAGAAAATGCAAACTAAACGTGGATTTATAATTCGAATTCAACAATGTTATTGCGTTTAGTTGGTTTGGTGAGAATCCATATGCACGGGTCTCGTTTTGGCACGAGTTTTGACCTCATCTTCTTTTCGGTTTAGATACTTTGGTCTGAATGAACTTTTAAGTTGAGATTTTCTGCTTTTCTATCTGGGTAAAGTAGCTTTGTAAATTAACAGGAATTGAAAACATAGAGAAACCTTGCATTTTCTTTGCTTTAAAATGACAAGAGAAAATAACTAAATAACTTCAAGGCTGCAAATATGAAACACAATTTTGCAAATGGCAAAAATCAGTAAGCAGCTAACTCGTTACAGAGAAGTCACTAATACCGAATGCGAACCAAAGTTACAAAATCCTTCATTAAAATTTCATGGGGCTATTACAAGTACATACAATTGACAGAACATCCAGACACCCCAAACTGATATATAAAAAGATACACGAACGAGAATATCAAATACAAAAAATGATACATAATCGAGAAAAAATAGGTGGTATTACCACCGACCTCGCCTATTCCTGTTACACCTTACCAACAAAGATAATACACACAAAACTCCCTAACCCCAACGTATTGTGTGAGAAAAAGAAATGTAAAAAATCAAAAGGCTTCTAGATATATTTTTATTTCTTTGATTCCGATTATGTCCCCATCCCATCGATGACCATTTTTTTCTCATTTTTTTTCCTTTTTTTTAATATCTTCGTATACCTTGTTAGTGGATTTCTTTAAAATCTAGTCCTTTTTATGATGAAGCTTTGGAAACATCTTTGCAGGATCGGTTGTACTTCATGTGACTATCGACGAGCTGTCCAGCTGCGAGTGCCGACATAAGGGAAAGCTCCCCAGCAAGAACAGAACCGGCAACAATTGTGGCCAGGAGCCTTGCATTTGATCCTGGGGACTCTTTATTTGCACCTTTTACGCCCAACAGATTGAGGCATGCTGATTGGGATGCAAGTTGGGTACCACCTCCTACTGTACCTACCTGTAAGTATACAGCCAATATGAACATACAACCCATCTGTATGCCTCTTTTCCTACTCTTGAATGTGCCATGACTATTTTTAAAATCAGGTAACCTAATGTCAGCATGGATTCAAATTTCTCAGGTAGAGTCTGGTACTAGATTGGGCAAATTAGGATTAAACACTTGCAATGAAGAAAACAAATAAAGAAAAGTTTTGGTGGGGCAACCGAGAACTTCAATCTCAGATTAATCCGGTCTACCTAAAACTTCTCATTTCACAAAAAAAACCACAGTTCATAAAATTCCACGAGTTTAGGTAGGAATCTCCATCTTAAGACTTCAGGTTCCCCCTCAAACACGTATTACAAGATAATGTAGCACCGCATCTATGTCACAGAAAATAATATTATCAACTACTTACCTCTATAGAAGGCATAGTAACAGAGACATGAAGGTCCTTTCCATCATTGACTGCCTCCATCATTGTGATGCAGTGTGAACTCTCAACATTTTGAGCTGGATCTTGGCCAGTGGCTATATATACAGCAGAGACAATATTGCTGGCATGGGCGTTGAAGCCACCGAGTGCTCCAGCCATAGCAGAGCCTGTGAGGTTCTTGAGCATGTTAAGCTCCACTAAGGAAGCAACATCTGTCTTAAGGACTTTCTTCACAATCTCCTCTTTGATTATTGCCTCGCAGACAACTGATTTCCCCCTTCCCTCTATCCAATTTACTGCTGCGGGCTTCTTGTCTGAGCAGAAGTTCCCTGCAAAACGAGATTTAGAAACCCCTTCGGGGTAATGCAGTAGGCACACAATGTTGGTATAGGGTGATGAGGTAGTTTCCTAAGGTTAAGGGAAAAGGAAAAGTTAATGACCCACCACAATAAGTTACAGTCACAAAACTCTCATATAACATGTCCAGTGTTTCCGCTCCAATACAGAAACTCTTTTTCTTATCTGGAAGTCTCATTGGAAACTCATTTACAAGTTTCCTAACTACTAACAAACTCGCATAAACAGAATAAAAGTGACCCTTTTTTAAATGGGAACCTAACAACTCCGGCAATTTCCCTGTCATACAACGTATTTTATCATAAGATGTAACTACCATTGTGGTTGAATTCTCCTGTCTCATAAGTGTGATAGTAGATTCTAATATAAAAAATAAGACAACTAAAGCAAGTTCCTTATATTTACCCTGTTTGATTATGAAGCATATATTTTCGCTTCCACAGGCCCCATAATTTCTCAAAAACACATTGCCCAGTTCCTGTTTCTATAATCATACCGTGTCTGCTTCCTAAATTTAGAATGGAGGCTGTATCATATAGCATCCAATAAACAAGAATATAAAATGAAAACAGAGTAAATAACAGATTCTGAGTGAAAAGAAAGAATTTACCAGATATTCCAATAACATCCATGTCAGGGAAATCGTTCTGAAGGAAATCCAAAACACTCTGCACACCTTTCGAAACCATGTTCATTCCCATAGCATCCCCTGTGCTGCAAGTGAACCTCGTATAGAGGTTCTTCCCGGCAACTGCACACTTAATGCTCTGGAGCCTAGCGAATCGGCTAGACCTGCAATCACATCCCAAGCAATAAAATTGGGGAAAACGACACATAATGGGTCATAAAGGACACCGCAAAGGTGAAGGATGTGGCCTGGTTTGCGAGGGGCCCCTAAACAATGATAAATATGGATAATAGACACAAGAGGCTCCAAGGGGGATCGAAACTCGAAAGACCACAGAGAATGATATTTTCAGAAATCAGGATGGTCACCAGGTAATCTAAACCCAAACCTGTGCTTGAAAGATTTCTGTCCATGCAAAAAAAAAATCCAGTTTTTCTTTTTCAAAAATAAATAAACAGGGGTTCGGGTCTTTCAATGGGCAGTTTTCAACTTCAGGGGGGATCTTTTTTTTACCAAATTATTGGGGACATTGATCTCTCAAACCACACTACATAGAGGTGCTCTGTACTGCATATAAACAAAGCGTATATATGATTTTTTTTAGTAATGATGCACTTATCGACGATCATGTTAACAAGGTCTACAAACTCTTAAGTGGCAATACTTGTGTACTGATATTTTTCTTAAAAACAAGATCAACGCACAAGATACTGGCACATAGTAGTCGATACATTTTTGGTACTTATTTGTTAGTAGATGAATCATTTTTCATTTTTCGGGTACTATCAAAACCATGGCTCCAAAGCCAATTTTTGGTTCCATCGCTGACAAGAATCAGAAACAAACCCGCTAAAAACATGGGCCAGGGCTTCAAAATTGAGATGGTTCTCCAAGTAAAACTTCAGCTGTGCAGCCCTCTTTGCTGTCCTGAACCTAACAACTGGCGCTCTCGTCATCCCGTCCTTCAGCAACACACTCATGGCCCCGCCTGTCGCATAAATTGCCTTGCACCCCCTATTAGTACTTGCCACCAGACACCCCTCCGTTGTCGCCATGGGGACTGAATACTCCCTCCCATCCAGCAACAGCGGCCCCGCTATCCCCACAGGAATCTGCACGTACCCCACCGGCATCTCACAGCACTGCCCCAAAATCGACTCGTAATCAAACCCTTCCAGCGGCAGCCCGTCTAGCGACTTCCCAGTAATCCTCTGCAGCGCTTCCCTCCTGGTTGCCGCTGCACGGTGGCAGTCCCCAAGCCTAGATTCCAAGGCATACGACGGGGTCTCGCCTTTAACAACAGAATCTACAATTTCCTCAAAACCAACCAAATTCGGTTTGGTTTCAGCTTCGGGTTTAGGTTTGGCAGATGGGATTGCATCGGTTTCGAAGGATTTCACAATTTTCTCAAAATCGGACACATTAGGTTCGGGTTTTCTAGGATTAAGAGATGAGATTGCACCTTTTCCGAAAGATTTCATGATTTCTTCGAAATCGGAGACAATGGGTTCGGGTTTTTTAGTGTTGAGGAGTGGGATAGCATCTTTTTCGACGGATTTCACAATTTTCTTATGTTTGGGTTTTTCGGGGTTGGGGGATGGGATTGTCTCGTCTTCGTCAGAGGACGGGACGGACCCAAGGCCAAAAAAGGAGAGAAGGTAAACGAAGGAACCTAGGAAGGCGAGTACGGCGGCTAGCTCGAAGAGGGTGATGACGTGGAGGGGTGTGGAGTTGCGGATCTTCTCTCTCCACCGCGTAAGGAGGTAGTACACCACGGCGAAGAAGAAGGTGAAGAAGACGGCATTGGGGATGTAGACCGGTGTCGGCATCGGATCAGCGGCGGCGGGTTTCGGAGGCGGAGGAGCGGCGACTCATCGGCGTCGGGGTTCCATGTTATGTACGTATGTATGCATATATGTATGTTTATGTCGCCGCTGCTCCTCCGCCGCCGGCTGTGAGGTGGGATTGGATTCAGAAGGGACAGGGAGAGAGAGAGAGAGAGA
>MKEJ01046215.1:328-13554 GCA_001753735.1 Embelia ribes | reverse complement strand
TTTATTTATTTTTCTCTATGCTATGTGAGATGGGCAGGTTTGTTATCATTATTATATCATGTGACCATTATTTACCATGATTCCCTCACGACCCGAGGTCACCGATTTTCGGGGCGTGACACTACATGACTAGGCATGTCATTCGATAATTAGATATTGAAAATATTAAGAGCAACTTTCATACGTCCAAATGAATTCTCCACTGCACCACTAGTACTTTTACTTTTATATCAAAATTCAATATTTGATAAGAATAAGATAGTAATAAATCAAGATAATAGAAGTGAAAAAAATTATTTAATCATAGAAGTGCTAAAAAATTAATTCTCATAATATTATTATTGATTTTTTAATTATTTTCTTAGGGAATGATGGCCAATAAGTTTTCAATTATTTTTTTTAGTTTCCCAATCGTTTCCCAGAATGTTTCCTAATCATTTCCTTTGAGTTTTATATACGCATCTCTAATCGTTTCTCAAACGTTTCCGGATCGTTTCCTACGCGTTTCCCCTTAAGATTCTTCGGTGCTTCGTACCTGTATTGGAAATGCGTTTATGGGAAAACGAGATTCCGACCCAAAATTTGTGTTTCCGATAACTATGGTTATAACTTCACCTATTATTTTTTTGCAACGGTAATTATTAATTATTTGCATTAGTAGAGATGCATTTTAAAAAAATTGAAAATTATTTAATTACATTTATGAATTTTATTATTCATAGAGTAATCTGTTACGCCCCGAATTCCCATAAACCCGGAAACGTGAACTGAAAGAAAATAAAATAGAATAATAACCAAACCATAGCCCGACATCCTGCCATAATACATATAAGTGTAGCATAAGTATTTAATACCAACAGCTATCCTCATCGACATAGATACATAATACATAATTCAGGACACAACATACCATGCTGCAATATATAATCTCATCAAACTACATGCTTGTACAAAACTAAAACATAAGTCGGTACATAACCTTAGAATACCACCAACTCTAGTTCAACTCGTTTCTAACATTGAAATTCCTCCAAAAAAAATGTCTGCCTTTCTAGCAAGATAGTACTACGCTCTGACCCTATAAAACCTAGTAAGTCTATGTACAAAAGAAAATGTATAGGCCAGACTCTAAACCAAACGATAAATGGGAATCTACGAAGTATAAAATACATGTATGCACATGCAATGTACTTAAATCCCCATGTCTCTATCTCCAGTGTATACTTGTGAATTTTAAGTAATACTAAGGTGTGTTTACAACATGCGGAAAAATCTAGAAGTTTTCTCGAAACATACAATTTTGATACTGACATATCTTATGTATTAGTATTACGAATAATTCAATATCCAAATACAATAAATACTAAATTACACCGAATACTAAAGTATACCAACTACTACCAGATCCTAGAATACCAAATATCAAATTGCCGAACATATAATTAAGACATCCCATGTCTCCGACTACAAATACACCACATCCCAAATCACGAATCCCAAATTACAACTCCCAAATCACAACTCCTAAATCACGACTCCTGAATCACAAAGGCATCTTATACCTTTAACCACAAATAAGGCTCTCAGTTTAGAGCAACTCAAGCCCTTCTCGAAATACCAAAACACTGAACATCATATCACATGGGCATATCGAAACTCGTCGAACACATCTCATCACTTAGGCACATCAGGAACACATTTCCTAATTTTATTTCACTAAACACTATTGGTACGAAAATCGAAGAATGGTCCCCGAGATAATGAAACGATAGAAATTATATCAACACGTCGAGAATACAATAGTGAGGAAGAAACGTGTTTACCTTGAAGCTATACGAAGAACGAAACGGGATGAAATTGCTCGAAAATGCCCCAAACTTCAAATCCCGAATTGACATAGCAAACGACGTTCGATCGTAACAAACCTACATATAAAAGGGATCCACTCGTGACGAAGAATAAGAACAAAATCCAACTTATTTCAACATACCTGAAAGGTATGGAAATCGCTATAAATCAAACGAACAATAAAGAAAGAGACTTACATCAAAATGTTCTCATCGTGACGTAGACTCCGAAATGCTATTATTTTCCATAGACGAGCTCCCGAGCTCGACGAACTATGAGCTCTCTCTTTCCTCACTCTCTCCCGCTGGTTCTTTCTGTTTTTTGTGTGCATATATGTATAAATATATATAAAATATATTTAAAAAACCAAAAGGCAATGGGGGCCATGTCAGCTACTGGCCTGGAATGGTTAAACCATTTTGGGCTCTACTTTGACCTCACTACACTTTGAATTGATTTTTTTTTATCAAAATACAAAAATTGTAAATAATCAAATTATCTTTCCAATGATATTTTGTAGCCCCAATTGGACTTACGGTTTAAGAGATATAACCAAAATTAAAAACTTGGCATCGCGTCTGCTGATACATTTTTACTGAATACTTCGAGCTGCTTTTTGACCCTCCCCTACTTCAAATTAAATTTTTCTCAAAACATAAAAGTCGTAACTAAATGAAATAGTTTTCAATCGGTGTATGTAGGCCTCAATCAGAATTACGATTTGCGAGATATTGCCAAAATAACGAAAAGATATCACAACTACAACTTACGCTCAACCGCATTCAATCCTTTTCCGATGTCAAACCACGATCACAAGAAATCACCCACCACTTCCAAATGCTACTACGTGATATATACCATAGAGAAAAAATATTATAACTTGTATAATATTTTTAATAACACTAAAAATAACTGAAATATCGTATATAAAGGCAACAGATATACATTTTCTGACTGGGTATACCGGTACTCAACCCAAATGTTTTGGGGCTAAAATGGGCTCTGTATAATGGTACTCGGATCTGTGTATCGGTACACTCCCCTGAAGCCAAACTTTTTCCAAAATCTTTTCGAAAACACTCCGCAACCACTTCCAATAAATACGAAGCCAATCTCCAATACATGTCACAAATCTCTACTACTTCTGGGATATCATGAATGGAATGAATGATAATTCTATCTCTCATATAATATTATTATTAATTAAAAGTGAAAAATTCTTAATTTTTGGGATATAACACAATCATACATTTGTTTGCAACGGCTAATGCCATTAAGAGTTTGTAATGCTTTAAGAGTAAATATTCATTCAATTGTAATGACATGTGGTGCATAATGAGAGATGCTACTTGACGAAAGCTTAAAATTAAGGCTCTCCTTTTATATATATACACACACACATAAATAGGCATGGAGACAGGCGTACTCGGAGGGAGATAGAATGAGCTATTTCCGGAGTAATTGTGTGAATTGGTTGCATGTTCTCATAAATGGTGACATGTAATTGGTCATATAGAAATAAGACAATGGGACATGATAAAATTTGAACCCGATTTTGAGATCTTATTACATCAATTCCTTGTTTTTATCAAGGGAGTTTTTTCCTATTTAGAAAAGAGGGAATTTTTGAAGAATTCGTTAATATTTGGGTTAAATTACATTTTGCTTGATAATTTTAATTAGGGACGTAAATATGAGTTTGCTAAGTAGCGCTAAAGTTACCCCATAATTTTTAGGATCATACTTTTTAGCATAATATTTTTATTGATAATTTTAGTATTAAATTTTCAATTTTCAATTATTTTTCAATAGTTTCTCTCCGCCTCCCCTAATTCCTTCAATTTTCTTCTCTTTTTCATTGTTTCTCTTTTCCACCTCTCCTCCCATCTTTCTCATTATAATTTAGATTTTATATATGTGTATGTATGTATGTATTGAAGGCTTGATAGCCTTTCACTTTCATAGAAGGAAAATATTGAGGGTTTTTTTATCTAACAAGAAGAATTACATCTCTTGCATGTGACATTTTTCCCAACGCATAAGGACGTGGATACTTTTCACAGTTTTGTTTGCGTGACAAGTCTAAGTATATCAAATATGTTTGTCCTTATTCTCCATTCTCATAAACCAACATCAACTTTGTTATTTTCGAAAGTACTTCTAAGCCCTCTTGTTCTTATTGTTTGGAGAAAAATTTAATATAGAAAGGAACACGACTGATATAATGTATTAGAATTTTAGCATATATTTAAAAAATATATTTTTATGCCTGTGAAATATTCTAAATAATCTGACACGTCACATTTAGGGATGTATAAAATAATCGATAATTGAAATCCGATCTGAAACTGGACATAGACTGGACCGAAAACATCCGATCGAAAGTGGGATGTGCTTGATCTGGGATCGATCCAGTAGGAACCGAACTTTTCAAGCCAAGCCATGAATTACGATAAAATTATCCGGAACTGGACCGATCCGGATATAGACTTGGACCGGTACCGACTTAAAATACCATATCTATAATTTTTTTATACAATTTACATACCTACATACATATACATTAAAAAAAAATCAATTTTACAAAGTATATAGAAGCATAATGCATATTAAATATTACCAATGCTTATATATACACACATATATAATAATTATTATTATATGTATTTGTATATGTATGTGTTTCAATTGAATTGATACTCAACAAAATTTTGTAACTTTTTGGTTCGATAATTTTACTTTTATTTTATTCATTTTTTTTAATACAATGGTTTACTCTTATGATTTTCCGCTAAAAAATTATCCTTTTATATTAGTCAAATTACATACCATAATGTATTGTCTCACAGAGGTTCGATGAAATATTAATATCAATGTGATCATCATGGTCTAGTTATTACTAATTAATTGGATTGCATGCAACTCTCTAATATTAGCGTGTGTGTATACATATAGACAAAGTTTTTAATGTAATTATCACTTATAATTGGTTATAAAACTAAGTTGATATGAATCATGTAATGCTTAAAGAACTGAGAATCGGACGGAATCCAAAGTGAACCGTAGAAGAACATATCAGAATCAAATCAAATTTGAGCAAGTGGTTCTGTTCTCAAAAATTAAGGATTGTTCCAAAATGGGTATGTCCTGAATCGAAGGTAAAATTGATTCGATCCGGACCGTATACACTCCTAGTCACATTAGCATTTAGTGGGGTGAGAGTCCGTTTCATGTTAATCTAAATAAACATGACGATGCTAAATCCATTAGTGTGCGACAAAAATTATATAGACAATTAATAAAGTTGATTTAGTGCCAAAAATAAGGTAACAAAAGATCAAACTTTTGTTATAAATAACTAATGAAGTTGATTAATACAAAAAATAAGGTACCAAAAAATCAAACTTTTGTTATAAATAACTAATTAAATTGATTAAGAGTTAAAAACTAAGGTACCAAAAAACAAAACTTTGTAATAGATAACTAATGTAGTTGATTAAGAATGAAAAATAAGGTACCAAAAAACCAAGCTTTTTGTTATAAATTAGCACACGCATGTATGCTTTGCACATGGTTCATAAATTTATTATCTAACAAAATATTGTATACTTTAACATAAGAGCAAAAATTTTAAAATTATTTTAAATAATTTTTAATAAAAATGTAGAAGTATGGTAGTTATTATATATTGGAATTTTAAATACGCATTATAAAGAAATTTTGAGATATCTCCGTGTACTTAAGGCACTAATTTGTACTCTTGAGAATTAATATGATATTTAAAAAGTTTATTAAATTTATTAGATATGTGAGCAATAGTAAATTATAATTCCTTAATTTTTGATATTTTTATTTTAAATTACTTAAGTTTTAATTTTTTGAAAATCATCAATCAAAATCTTTAAAGATACTTAACAAAAGATATGCAAGTTAAAGATAATTAATTTATTATTTTGGGTATGATGATATTTGTTACAAAAAAATAAAATAAAGAACAAATTTGGGGAAAAAACAAGTGTATGAAATTTGAAATATCGTGATTTCTCAAACACATTGAGTCAACTTAGGCGGCCAAATTGTTAATTGGAAACCTGTAGGGGGATAACCGTAACTTTTGAAACCTCGGGGTAAAGTGATAATTTTTAAATACCTCATGGGGGTAAGGTATAATTTACCTTACTATATTTACCTATTGCCAGGGGCGTAACAAGAGAATTAAAAAAGGATACCGAAAGTTTTAGGATTAAAATAGAATAACAATTATCATGGACAGTGCGAAAACCTTATAAAAAAAATTATATTAAAATATAGAATATTTAGTAAATTTTCAAAATTATAGGGTCCCCCCAAAAAAAAATTTGGCTCACATATTAGAAAATATTTAAAAAAGATGTAGAGAAAAAGTGAAAGTCAGAAATTACGTTAATTGGTGCCTTTTTAAATTACGTTAGCTCTCTTGTCAACAAAGAGGAAGTCATAAAATTGAATTAGAAAGTAGATGTTGAAAATAAAAAGTTAAATGTGACATAAATGAAAAAGTCACTTATTTATAGTGGGTTGTATGATATTAAGCGACAATCATGGCTCATAACGTCGATGTACAATTAGTTGAGAAAAAGATAGAAAAGTCAAGCTTAGGACATGAGGTTGGTATATGAGTGTCCCGACAAATTACGGGTTGTTTTATTGCATATTTTAAATTCAAATATATGTTATTGGACTCCATTTTATCAAATTTAAAGTGGAATTTTTTGAATTTTGGCATAAAAAAGATAAACTTTGAACTATGTACATCCTAATATATATATATATATATATTTTGCTTTAAAAATGCCACAAAATTCACATTTCACAAGGACATAATAAGAACATAAAACTATCCATTTAAAGTTTTCGGTTCGTAAGTCTAAATTACTTCCGGGGGGAGATGAAAGCATATATAATGAATTGAAGAAATCGTACAAGAGCCGTCTTAGCTCAGCTGGTAGAGCGCGTGGCTTTTAACCACGTGGTCGTGGGTTCGATTCCCACAGACGGCGTTTTCTTGTTTTCCTCAATTTCTATTTGTTTTTCATAATTTTGAAAATCCTATAATAATACTTTAAAATATATATATATATAATAATAATAATAATAATAAGCTTATAAATAAAGCTAAAGGAAAGAATGATTAACCAAAAAAACTCATGAATAGAATTAGGTTTTATTAGGTTGCGGTGCTCAAGAAAAAAAATGTATTTAGTTTAAAATTTTCAATTCTTTCATTTCTAAATAGCAAAAAAGAGCTTAGCTAAAAAATTAAGTAGCTAAATATAATCTAATTTTCAAGTAAAAGGGTATAAAAAATTTAATTTAAAAACGGCACCCAAACAAGATACAATAAAAGTAGGCTTCAATGACCAAGTGTACTCAAATTAAATTGCTCCAAGACACAGGTGGGGGAAAATTAAGCTGGAAAAATACAGATTTGTTCAGCTTAATTTTTAATTCTCTACGTTATATAGTAAAACTGAAAAGGTCAAGGATAAAGGCCTAACTTCCAAATGCATTGTAGCATGTTTAAACAAAAAATAGAATTAAACAACTATTATTGAATTTCACGAAGGATAAAAATTTTATACATAAAAGTGTGAAGGAATTTTTTACATACCACCATTCATGTCTTGATGGACACGTATGAAAGACAATATTGACACATTTGAAAGAAAAATTCAATATAAATTTAAATAATAATAGAAATTACAACAAATTCATATGCATTTTAAAACAGAAAGTACAACAAATGCATGCAGATTGCAGACTTGGCTTCATACTTAATAACTTGTACACCAATTACAGATTCTCCTCAAAACAAGAGATTGCAAAACAGGCTCTTTGTTGTTTTCTTCATTTCTTCTCCACCCAAATGAACCTGTCTCTCCACTTGTCCCATGTCCGTCCCCCCACCTTTATTTTGGTAACATTTATTTCTGCCTTTTTTGGTGCCCATGGGTACATAAAATACACAAGACAAAAGTGATGGGGATGTTTTTTTATTGGATCAAATTATATTTTCTACTCCTGCAGCTTTTCCATCCATTCTCACAGTACATTTTGTACTCCTGCTTTTACATCTGTTATTTCATTGGATCAAATTATTTTTTGTACTCCTGCAGCTTTTACATCCACTCTCACAGTACATTTTGTACTCCTGCTTTTACATCCACTCTCACTTTGCAACCATAGACTTGCTCAATTTGCTTTGGCCTAGGCCTTCTTCTTTACCGAAACCAAATTACAGCAAAAAAAAAAAAAAAAAAAAGATTAAAAAATTGATACTACATAAGATACAGATCCAAATTGAGATTTGAGTACAAAAGCTATGGATGTAAAATGTAATTTATCCCCTTCTCTTTCGGGTTCAATTAAGTGGATAACTTGGTGACATCTTTGCTAGATCTGTTATACTTCATGTGGGACTTGACAAGCTGGCCAGCAGCAATGGCTGACATGAGAGAGAGCTCACCAGCTAGGACTGTGCCAGCTATAATGGTGGCCAATAGCCTTGAGTTGGCCCCTGGTGACTCTTTGTTTGCACCTTTAACACCAAGTAGATTCAAACAAGCTGACTGGGATGCTAGTTGGGTGCCACCTCCCACTGTCCCCACCTGAATGTTTGGCATATATATAAATACGGAAGAAAAGCTCAGATTAGGAACACCTCAATGGATCAGAATTAATAGTTTATTCAAGTACAAACAAGATTTGGGTGAATTTTTTTGTTTATACTTTCAGGATAAACGTTCAGATTCGTGACAGCTCAATGAATCAGAGAATTAGCTGTTTATACAAGTAAAAACAAGATATCTGGTTGTATTTCTTTGTTTATGCATTCATGAGAAACGTTCAGATGAGTGACACCTCAATAAAACAAAAACTGTGTAGTTTATTCAAGTGAAAACAAGATGTGAGTGTATTTTTAGGTTTATACATTCATGAGCAAGTTTCAGAATAGTGACACTTCAAAGAATCAGAATTAGATGTCAGAATAGTGACAAGTAAAAACAAGATCCGTGTGATCCATTTGTTTTTACATTCAAGAGAAAATTTTAGAATAGTGACACCTAAATTAAACAAGTGAAATCAAGATCCGGCTAAATTTTTTGGTTTATACATTCAAGAGAAAAGTTCATAATAGTGACACCACAATGAATAATAGAATCTAGTAGTTTATAAATAAAAGGTAAAAAATAAAAAAAAAAATATCTGGGTAATTTCTTTGTTTACACAGAGAACAGTTCAGAATAGTGACACCTCAAAAACTCACAATTAGTAGTTTATACAAGTAAAAACAAAATCTGAGTGAATTTTCAAGTTTAAAAATTCATAATAGTGACACTTCAATGAATCAAAATTTGTAGTTTATGCAAGTAAAAACAAGATCGGGTGAATTTTCCTGTTAGTGGGTCTGACAGCATCTGTGAAACTGTAATAATGGATTCCCATAAGGGAGTGCACGTGCCTCTTATATTAAATTCCATTTCAAAAGAAAGATAGATAGAAAGTAGAGAGATGCAAATTCGAAAGGGCTTATAATCAGATTTGTACAAATGTTCATTACTGTCCATTGAATGATTCCAGCATAACACGTGGAAATTGATCTGTTCTGATTTTTTGGTTTATTATTATGACACCCAGATCGATTTTGAAACATTGTTAATTGATGAATATAAATTACTCCTGCGACTATGAAAAACAAAAAACAAAGAAGGGTTTCTTAACGTGCACCCATGTCGTACGTAACTGTCCTGATTTTGAAAGTTATTTGATAAAACTCAGCACCCATTATTTAAAAGTTGTATGAGATTGATGTAAAAGTTTATATTGTTCAAGGTCGATTAAATAATGATCTAGCAGTGCTTTATAGTGATTACCATCCTTAACCTAGTAGGTCTTATTATTGGGAAGTGAAAGTAATTTGACAATATAGGATTTTCTAGACAATGTTCAATTGAATTTGAAGTTTGAATGAAAATAAAACAACCTTTTCATGGGCTTGATATGAATCTTCTAACTAAATTAAAAAATTTCTCTCCAAAGCCATAGAATTACTCATTATGGATAATGGCTTGATTGAGTTTTGTCAAACATGGATTCTGAATCAGAAAAAGAGAACTTTGTACTCTCATGAGAAATACACTATTGCAGGGTAGTTGTACTCAAGCCCATGACTGATGCGTGTGACACAAAACAAAAATTAGTTAGGGTTCAAAGTTATAGTGGCACTATTCCAGCTTTATTTAAAAAAAAAAAATTAAAAAATCAGTTTTTAGAATGCCTAGCAATAAGAATGAAAGAGGCAGTATGGATAGTAAATATTGAATTAAAAGTACCTCAATGGAAGGCATGGAGACTGAGACATGAAGGTCCTTGCCATCATTGATAGGTTCCATCATAGTGATGCAGTGAGAGCTTTCTACATTCTGAGCAGGGTCTTGGCCTGTGGCTATATAAACCGCGGAGACAATATTGCTGGCATGAGCATTGAACCCGCCTAGAGCACCGGCCATGGCTGAGCCTGTGAGGTTCTTGAGCATGTTCAGCTCCACTAAGGAAGCAACATCTGTCTTAAGGACTTTCTTCACAATCTCCTCTTTGATTATTGCCTCGCAGACAACTGATTTCCCCCTTCCCTCTATCCAATTTACTGCTGCGGGCTTCTTGTCTGAGCAGAAGTTCCCTGCAAAACGAGATTTAGAAACCCCTTCGGGGTAATGCAGTAGGCACACAATGTTGGTATAGGGTGATGAGGTAGTTTCCTAAGGTTAAGGGAAAAGGAAAAGTTAATGACCCACCACAATAAGTTACAGTCACAAAACTCTCATATAACATGTCCAGTGTTTCCGCTCCAATACAGAAACTCTTTTTCTTATCTGGAAGTCTCATTGGAAACTCATTTACAAGTTTCCTAACTACTAACAAACTCGCATAAACAGAATAAAAGTGACCCTTTTTTAAATGGGAACCTAACAACTCCGGCAATTTCCCTGTCATACAACGTATTTTATCATAAGATGTAACTACCATTGTGGTTGAATTCTCCTGTCTCATAAGTGTGATAGTAGATTCTAATATAAAAAATAAGACAACTAAAGCAAGTTCCTTATATTTACCCTGTTTGATTATGAAGCATATATTTTCGCTTCCACAGGCCCCATAATTTCTCAAAAACACATTGCCCAGTTCCTGTTTCTATAATCATACCGTGTCTGCTTCCTAAATTTAGAATGGAGGCTGTATCATATAGCATCCAATAAACAAGAATATAAAATGAAAACAGAGTAAATAACAGATTCTGAGTGAAAAGAAAGAATTTACCAGATATTCCAATAACATCCATGTCAGGGAAATCGTTCTGAAGGAAATCCAAAACACTCTGCACACCTTTCGAAACCATGTTCATTCCCATAGCATCCCCTGTGCTGCAAGTGAACCTCGTATAGAGGTTCTTCCCGGCAACTGCACACTTAATGCTCTGGAGCCTAGCGAATCGGCTAGACCTGCAATCACATCCCAAGCAATAAAATTGGGGAAAACGACACATAATGGGTCATAAAGGACACCGCAAAGGTGAAGGATGTGGCCTGGTTTGCGAGGGGCCCCTAAACAATGATAAATATGGATAATAGACACAAGAGGCTCCAAGGGGGATCGAAACTCGAAAGACCACAGAGAATGATATTTTCAGAAATCAGGATGGTCACCAGGTAATCTAAACCCAAACCTGTGCTTGAAAGATTTCTGTCCATGCAAAAAAAAAATCCAGTTTTTCTTTTTCAAATATAAATAAACAGGGGTTCGGGTCTTTCAATGGGCAGTTTTCAACTTCAGGGGGGATCTTTTTTTTACCAAATTATTGGGGACATTGATCTCTCAAACCACACTACATAGAGGTGCTCTGTACTGCATATAAACAAAGCGTATATATGATTTTTTTTAGTAATGATGCACTTATCGACGATCATGTTAACAAGGTCTACAAACTCTTAAGTGGCAATACTTGTGTACTGATATTTTTCTTAAAAACAAGATCAACGCACAAGATACTGGCACATAGTAGTCGATACATTTTTGGTACTTATTTGTTAGTAGATGAATCATTTTTCATTTTTCGGGTACTATCAAAACCATGGCTCCAAAGCCAATTTTTGGTTCCATCGCTGACAAGAATCAGAAACAAACCCGCTAAAAACATGGGCCAGGGCTTCAAAATTGAGATGGTTCTCCAAGTAAAACTTCAGCTGTGCAGCCCTCTTTGCTGTCCTGAACCTAACAACTGGCGCTCTCGTCATCCCGTCCTTCAGCAACACACTCATGGCCCCGCCTGTCGCATAAATTGCCTTGCACCCCCTATTAGTACTTGCCACCAGACACCCCTCCGTTGTCGCCATGGGGACTGAATACTCCCTCCCATCCAGCAACAGCGGCCCCGCTATCCCCACAGGAATCTGCACGTACCCCACCGGCATCTCACAGCACTGCCCCAAAATCGACTCGTAATCAAACCCTTCCAGCGGCAGCCCGTCTAGCGACTTCCCAGTAATCCTCTGCAGCGCTTCCCTCCTGGTTGCCGCTGCACGGTGGCAGTCCCCAAGCCTAGATTCCAAGGCATACGACGGGGTCTCGCCTTTAACAACAGAATCTACAATTTCCTCAAAACCAACCAAATTCGGTTTGGTTTCAGCTTCGGGTTTAGGTTTGGCAGATGGGATTGCATCGGTTTCGAAGGATTTCACAATTTTCTCAAAATCGGACACATTAGGTTCGGGTTTTCTAGGATTAAGAGATGAGATTGCACCTTTTCCGAAAGATTTCATGATTTCTTCGAAATCGGAGACAATGGGTTCGGGTTTTTTAGTGTTGAGGAGTGGGATAGCATCTTTTTCGACGGATTTCACAATTTTCTTATGTTTGGGTTTTTCGGGGTTGGGGGATGGGATTGTCTCGTCTTCGTCAGAGGACGGGACGGACCCAAGGCCAAAAAAGGAGAGAAGGTAAACGAAGGAACCTAGGAAGGCGAGTACGGCGGCTAGCTCGAAGAGGGTGATGACGTGGAGGGGTGTGGAGTTGCGGATCTTCTCTCTCCACCGCGTAAGGAGGTAGTACACCACGGCGAAGAAGAAGGTGAAGAAGACGGCATTGGGGATGTAGACCGGTGTCGGCATCGGATCAGCGGCGGCGGGTTTCGGAGGCGGAGGAGCGGCGACTCATCGGCGTCGGGGTTCCATGTTATGTACGTATGTATGCATATATGTATGTTTATGTCGCCGCTGCTCCTCCGCCGCCGGCTGTGAGGTGGGATTGGATTCAGAAGGGACAGGGAGAGAGAGAGAGAGAGA
>MKEJ01046196.1:0-10914 GCA_001753735.1 Embelia ribes | reverse complement strand
TCATTGTCACCAATAAAAAGTCTATCATGTATATGCCTCATATACAATTGAATATCTATATTTATCTATATAAATAGATATTGTTATCCCAACAACATAAAATTATAGTATTTATCGCACCCATTTGGCATGTGTGCCTCTCCACTGCCATCTAGAATATGCTTTGCTTAATTGCAAAGCTAGGAATGTAATGCGATAATATAATAACCTCCTTCAAACCCCTTTATTTTTGTTTCAAACTTTATGCAAAACAAATTATATTATTAATGAATAATAGAAAAAATAAGAAGAAAATTCCATTTTTTTTAAAATGACAAAACAACTAAAAAAACTTAGCTTAAAAGTTGGGCTTACAAAAGATTCATTTAGTTGCAGTTTTTTAAACAAAAAAGTTAATTTATTTTTTATTGAGAACAAAAACGAATGCATTCAGCTTAAAATTTATTTAGGCCAGAAGAGCAAATAATTTCGGTTTATTAACTCATCAACCAAACAATATACAGCTTTAAAAATAATAATAATAATTATAAGCTAAAGCTTATAAACCAAACAAGCCCGAAAGAAAAAAATCTTGAACTAAAAAAATGCAAACAAACAAGCCAGACCTTTCCAAAGCTTTTACCAATCATAGAATACACAAAGCATATACACAATAATGTACAATTCTCACCCCCAAAACACACACAAGCAAGAGAAATAAGAGGGAAAGATAGAGACCCGATGCTGAAACCATGGAAATAAAAGCAAGTAGTTTCAATGTATTCTTCACATATTATCGACACTATTGAACTTGAAAAGGAAAAACTCAATATTGAAGCATTTAAACTTGTATTGGACACAGCTAAAAAGCCAAGTTTATTAAACAGAATCATCTCACAAGAAGTTTTAACACTCTTACAAAATACACCTCAGTAGTGTAATAGGGCAATACTGCATATCAAGCCGTATAAGTTGTATAAAACATTGTGGAGATTTTTATGACAAGCATATATCATATAAAAACAAAACCCATAGACGAAAAAGTATCAAGTTATAAGGTGGGAGGGATCCATATGTAGCCCAGAGTTTGAACATAACCAGCCCTTTCGAGCAACTCGTCAGCTTCTGCTGGGCCACGGCTGCCTGGCTGATACTCTATCGGTTTCAACTCCCCATCATCTATCCTGTGAAGCAGAGGTGTAAAGATCTCCCAAGCAGCCTGAGAATTAGGGAAAAAATACCAAATATACAAGTTCTCAGTTTATCCTCAGTGTATCGTAATTCATGTGCATATCAGATAGTTGGGGATGTACCTTCAGCTCGTCTCTTCGAACAAAATGCTGCTGATCTCCCCTTATTCTGAGAAACAAAAAACAAAGTTTTGTTATGAACTTTCTCTGGGTTGACTTCCAAATCACTTGCCTAGATATTGTTGGTGTCAATATTATGAAGCCTCCCTTTCATGTCAGCTTGCTTTCCGAGAGAATATATGATTTTGTATCTAAATGTAGCAAAAAGTTTTTGCTGCATTTGATAACATAACTCCGGTGCATAGGAAAGGTTGAATGAATATGGATGTAAATGCAAAAAAGAAAAAGAGCATACGTGTCGAGAATAAGACGCTCATAAGCCTCTGGGATCGTAACCCCTTGGTAGCGTTGCCCATATGACAGGTCAAGTTCACTTTGAACTGTTGACATCTCTAAACCAGGTTGCTTGACCTGCACAAAATAGCCAATTTATAGGATGTATACATATAAATTGTACACCATTACCACAATTAAGGCAATCTTAAACAAACCACTTACTGTAAGCTTCATGTACATGGCCTCCGAAGGCTGCAGGCGAATTACGAACTCATTCCTTCCTTGCTTTTGACCTGGATAAAGCAATGCCATTTATACAATTACTAAACCCCTTCAAGGTTCAAGCGAATAAAGAGTAAGTATTCATGAGGGCAAATCATAAGTGAAAGGAGTGTCGGGAACTATTTAATGAGACTCTTGCCAGAATAGACATGCCTAGCAATTGGAAACCGTAATTTCTTGATAAATCAAATAATATGTATTCCTCAAACCATGAAAAGATGTGATAACTACAGCAAAAGGTTGCTTAGTCATTCACTGGAAGTGCAGTGCTATAATGAAAATAAGCCATATGACGGAAGTCGTACATATGAAATGTTTTTCTACGTATTTCACTGCTTGTCCTTAAGTACCAGGCTAACACGATTGAGTTACCATGGTAGACAGCAAAAACATTAAAATGGAACTTAAAAGGCTCAATGAAAAGTTCAAAACACTTCCAAAGCTAAGACTAAAGGGCTTGGAACGCGTTTGTTGAATAAGAGCGACAAGAAAAAAACAATACACATGCCAATTATTATCATCAGTACTTTCAAGTTCTGGCACTTACATTTAAATATATCACCAGGAACATCCTTAAATTGAACACGTATTTCAGCCTTCCTTGAATTTAGAGCTTTGCCCGCCTTGAGAATAAATGGAACCCCTGAAGCCAGAAATTCATACGAGCACTAGTCAGAACTCAATAAGTGACGGAGTAGCTACGTCTAAATTCAGAGGGAATGACTTAGTTTTTGTTCTCCAACTGGGAGATACTGCAACATAATAGGATAGAAATAAGATAACAATCAAGCCGTTCATCACCTTCCCATCTTTCATTGTGAATTCGAAGTACAACAGTCGCAAAAGTGGGAGTATTTGAGTGGTCTGGAACTGTGGGATCATCTTTATACCCTTTATATTGTCCAAGGACAACTTCCTCATCGTTAATTGGAAGTACGGATTGAAGAACCTGATATATACACAAAATCATTAGGCGAAACTGAAGAAGTCATGATTTTTATAACATAGCACAAAAACTGTGATAGAATTAAAAAAAGTAAATTATCCTTCTTCCCAGTGGTCCAATTGTCCAAGTCCTCAACAAGGGAAAGGTACAAGGAAAAAATTTAGTTTTATTCTTTCTTCATATTTTGCAAATAGTTTACGTCGAATGAAAATCATTCAAGGAGAGTTCACCCCGCATTAGCAAGGGAGAAAAACTTTTGGTAGCCTTATCGTGTTCAAAGGTTGCCAGCCAGACATGTTTTAGTAATGCACGCCGAGGTTTCATATATGAGTTAGTATAAGAAAGTACAGTCACATACCTTGACTTTCTCATCTCTAATGTGCTCGGGTTTAAGAGAAACTGGCTTCTCCATGGCCACTAGGCACAGAACCTGAATAAATTTGTTATTAGTACAATGCAAGAAAGAAAATAAATTTGTAATGAAGGACAAAAGCACATTTAGCTGAGATACATTTCACATAGCATATGATACGACAAGCATGAAATAAACCCTAAAGTATAGAGACAAGTTATAAGCCAAAGAGAAAATGGTTCACTAATGGTGGAAAACAATGTCTTAAGGCCATGCAGACGATAAAAGCTATCAACATCACAGAGGTTCTAAAACCAGGGTGTAGCATCCAACGACAACAAAATCATTAGCAACGTCAATAGACTCACCTGTAATAAGTGATTTTGAATAATATCTCGGATGATACTGCATGAGGTAAAAGACATTAGCAAGGTCAGGTGATATATTCCAAAATTGTCAAGAGCAGGAATTAGTAGTGGACTAATAGCATAAGTAGCACAAGATGCTTAACAACGTACAGTGACATCGGTCTCCCTAACATTGCACTTTAAAGATATTATAAACCACAAAACATACCCATATTCATCAAAATATCCTCCACGTCCTTCAGTTCCAAAATCTTCCCTAAACACAATCTGCAAGATAAGTGACAGGAATATTATGAGGAGAACTAAAGGTACACAGTTCCATCGAAGTGGAATTATCACATTTTTTTTCTCGGCATGTTAAGAAAAGAATCGAGGGGCATTAATGTCGGAAGCTTCAAAACCAAATCCAACCTATAGCAAGCCAAAGCAACAATACGCAATTTGGAAAACACAAAAATGAAAAAATTACAGTCACTCCACAAAGCCTTCACTCGACTGCATTAGGTTGGTTTTCAAGAACCCAAAGAGGAAAAATCAAGATAGTCATTCAGCAATCAAGTTCCTTATTAATATGACTAGCAATAGAGACCCAGTCATCCAGGTCCCCTAAAGCATCAAAATCAAGGTGTATCAAACAGAAAATCTTTATGACATTGGAATTTAACATCATGGCCAAGAAAGGGAGAATTTTAATGTGATGACGTTTCTAATCAGCATCAAAAGATGTTACTGAATTGTTTTATACCAGATTAGTCATTTAAACGATAATACAGATGCGACCCACAGAGACCACAGAGAACTAAACAGACTACAGAAAAAATAACGATCAAAAGTGCAAGTTCTTACTTGCACATTATCAATATTGTCTCGGTTCCACAAAGGCAGAAACAAGCGATTTGCAAAACGAAGTACCAACTGCAATGTTTCACAAAGTAATATCAATATCAGAATTAACAGTTATGTACAATCAATTTTAAAAAATTTGGATGCTTAGATCATACCAAGTTCTGCACCAATTCCTTTCCTAGATAGTGATCAATACGATAAATCTGCGGCTCCTCAAATAGCTCCCCTATTTGGTTACTTAGTTTCTCAGCTGAGTCCAAATCCCTTCCGAACGGCTTCTCAACAACAATCCGAGTCCATCCACCAAGATCAGCTTGGAGAAGAAAGTATCACGATTAAAGTGATGCTATGAATTTAAAAGGGTCCAATGACATTGATGTGGAAGACAAGCTTCAATTAATTTTTTTCCGTCAAGTTCAATTCCACTCCGGGAGGGTTGATGAGGGCATCTTTCCTTATCTTTTATTTTTAGCAGCTTATGTTTATTAATTGTTGCAAATTTATTTTGTTAAGATTTAAGATTGTTTCCTTATCTAGTATTTTCCATAGGGTAGGTTTGCAAGTGATTATTTCCTTTTTTCTTCTAATATATTATTTTTTAAACTGTTTCTCTCTCCGCCTCTCCTCTTCTCTTTAGCCGTTTCTTCTAATATATTATTTTTTGTCTATATATATTATTTTTTGTACTATTTATTTCTTAACAAAATAAATTCGCAACAATTAATAAAGATAAGCTGCTAGAAACAAAACATAAGGACAGATGCCCTCGTCAGAAATATTAATGAGAATTTTCTAGAAATCCAGACTCGCACCTCATTTATCACAACACACAGCTAAATCCAGACTGGAAGCAACTACAAAAATGATATACTTACACTTATTCATGCAATAATGCCTAATCATTTTGCAGACAGACGGATATACTGACGGAGGAAGTGCAAGATAGAAAAGTCTCCGAGATGTTCCTTCTTTGCTGTTTTTCGAATATTCATGCTGAGAAATTTCCTTATCCAGCAACTTAAAACCATCTGGAGAATCATAGCCGCCACTCACATATTTAATCTGCATTTTTTTTTGTTAATGACAAATGTTTAACAGATTGCACTATGAAAAAGAGATAGAAGACACCAAGAAAGAATAAAGATACATATTTCACTAACCAGCTGCAGGAATTCAGATACTTTTCCTGACTGCTCGCTAGAAGCACCTTTTTCTGGAATAAGATATCTGAAATTATCAAAGAAACATCCAGTAATATGCTGTTAGCATGCACGATCATCATAACCAAACTGAAGCTTCAAGCACATCCACGAGCATGGAACACAATTGTGAAGAAAGGAACAACGGCAAATAAGCTCGAAAGAAAACGTACCACAACATATCAATTACAAGACAAATGTTAGTGCTCACATTAACAGAGTGAAAGAACTCACCCACGTATCTTATTTCTCAATTCATCATCTGAAATTTTGGTTCTTGCATATCCAAAGATATGAACTTCATCAGGATGCAAAAAATCCTACAAATATCCCAACCAAAAAATTGTCAGAAGAATTATGCAATCGGAGAATCTTATGCTATCTCTATGATTGTCAAATATTTATATTGGACACCGAAATGGGAGTATGGGACAGGCAGTCACTTTTCCATATAATCAAGCATAATCTTCCATCTACAAGCTATTCTATATTAGTTCATGAAAACAATTTTACAATTGTTATCATATTAAGCCATTCCAAACTGCCATTTGCATAATAAATTGTATTTGGAATAAATCTACCAGATATTCGTACTTGAATGCAAACTAAAAACTTAAATTGAAATAACATAATTTTTACTCTCCAGATAAAGATAATATCTGACCTGACGATAAAGGTTGAAAAGGGCTGGGAAAGTCTTTTTCTTGGCGAGATCACCAGAAGCACCGAGTACGATAATGGAGAGGGAACCGGTTTCAGGTATAGTAACAAATTCTCTCGAGAAAGATTCGTTTCTAAAACTAGATCTCTTCTCCATGGTCCATTCGCCTGTCCCCATCTTACAAGCTCAAACAACAAGCTTCGATCTGTACTAAGAAAAATATTCTTTTTATCTCAATAATCTGCACCAATCAGCTGATACAATATATCTTAGGCTACACTGGTCATTATAGATGAAATCCCCCAATACAAACAACCAATATGACTGAAGAAAATGAATGAATTAACAACAATAAATTGGTCAAACAATACGATTTTCACAGCTATACATAGAATAAGCAGATTAAGAAAAAGACTCATTTTTGTATCAAAATAATCAGCACAATCAGTCGATACAGTATATTAAGCCTACACTTCTTATCACAGACTAAATCCCCCTACTCAAAAAAAGCTATACGACTGAAGAAAATGAATGAATTATCAACAATAAACTGGTCAAACATTATGAATTTTCACAATTTTACATATCATGAACATATTAAGAAAAGGATATATTTTATAATCTAAATAATCTGCACCAATCAGTTTGAAAGTATCTCCCTACTCAAAAAAAGCTATATGATCGAAGAAAATTAATGAATAACAACAATAAATTGGTCAAACATTTTGAATTTTCACAGTTATACATATCATGAACATAAAGATATATTTTTTTAATCCAAAATAATCAGCGCCAATCAGTTTGTAAATATCCCCCTACTCAAAAAAAGCCATATAACTGAAGAAAATGAATGAATTAACAATAAGAAATGGGTCAAAAAATATGAATTTTCACAGCTATGAATATCATGAACATATAAGGAAAACTATATATTTTTTAATCCAAATAATCTGCACCAATCAGTTTACAAGTGTATCTAATGCTAGAATGCTCACTTCAGATGAAATTATGATTGAAGAAATGAATTATAAACAGTAAAAAAATGGGTCAAACATAGCAAATTATCGCATCTAAACATAGCATGAGCATATGTATTTGAAAATTAAAAAATATGGTACTGAATTTAGAAATTCTAATGGAAAATTAGGAAATTGAAAATGGAAATGGAGTAATTAGATGAACCTGCGAGATCAAAAGCCGGCAAATTGAGAAATTAGATAAATAAAAGTCTAAAACGAAATTGTTAATTGATTAGAGATGAAAAAATTCGAAAGGGAGTACCTTAGCAGAGAGATTTCGATGCGATCGAGTTATGGGTAGGTGAGTTTTTGATCCGTTGCCTCCGATTATACACACACACACACACATAGATATATATATATATGTGCGTAATGATATCTATATATATATGTGCGTAATGATATGGCGCGTGTGATTTACTTGCCCACCTTTTTTGAATTTTTGCACTATGTTCTGAGCAAATTATTGTATATTTTAATCGGGTCTGTCTTTTCAGAATTTTTAAAAATAAATAATTTAATATTTTAATATAAAAAAATATTAAATTTTTTCTTATTTTATATTAAAAAATATAAAATTTGATTGCATTCATATGTTAAATTATTATATGTTAAAAATTATTAAAAAAATTATATCCAATCAAAATATGAAATGATTTGTAAAGCAAGGGAATAATACAACTGTTACTAAATCAAATTTTTTGTAGCAAACTTGACTGTATGGACAGACGTGCATGATACATTTGACGAGTTATTTCAAGTATGCACATCACTTGTGTGAGTGATAAAAATTTACAATTTAAGTAATAAAAGGTAAGGACAATGCCTTCTAAAGTCGTGCAACCATAGAATTAAAAAAGTAATAAAATAATGTGTTTGTAAAATAAAATATATTATTTATTTATACTAATAAAAATAAGATATTTTTTAATTAAAAGTATCAAAAATATAATTATGCAAAAATAAATATTTTATTATTTTTAAAAAAAATATATACTTCTCTCTTATTGTATTTTATTACTAAATACTTTTCATAGTTTCCAATACAAAAAATATACTATTTTCAATTTCTATCAAATATATGTATAATGTTTATGAATGTTATTTAAAGGTATATACATTTTTTCAATAAAAAGATATATTTTTATATTTTTAAAATACAACCAAAATGTATTCAATATCTACTTGACTGCTTCTAGAAAAGTAAGCTATTAAACAGCAGCACAAAGACCGTTAGATTATTGTGATGGAAGTGATGACAAAAGCAATTTGGTGGTAAATGAGATGTGTCCATTGATTTTATATAATTTTATATTTTATTATTGTTTCCAAAGTTAGTTGGCAATTCCATTGTTGTGATGCCAGCGATGACAACAGCGTCTAAATGTACTTAGGATGGAAAAGAGTGGAGCCGATTTTAGTTTGGTTCGAGCTCGGAACCTCGGCTCATTTTGATTTAGTCCTAATTTGAGTTGGGCTCGGCTTGTAAGAGCTTTTTTTGGTAGCAGTCAATACTCGGCTCATGAAAAATACACATAGTTCGAATTCGAAAGGTTAGAAGTCCAATTCAAGAGCTTAAAAATAATCAAGTTCAGATTCAATTTCAAACTTGTAAAAAATGTAAACCTTATTAGATAATTACATGTGTGTGTATATGTATACATATTACACAATACATATATATAATTATATTTATAGAATATATAAATATTAAAAATAATTAGGCTCTCGAACCAATAAGTCTAATTTTGTACAGTTCAAACTTGACTTGTTTATTAAATAAGCCTAAAAATTAAATTCTTGCTCGGTTTTTCTATAAAATGAGTAGAGCCCATATCCGAACTTTTGACGAACTGCTCGAAAGCATACCTCGAATGACTATATTCGTTTACATCCTACACCAGATTGCCTCTCCATTTTATATCATTTCATATTTGATGTCTTATTTAATAAATTGTGTATAAAGCTTAATAGATAATTTTGACCACATACCGATGGTAATTGAATCTTTTGGGCCGTTGACTCTAAATCAATGGATTAGATTACACTAGATTAGTCTTTTTTATTTAATTAAATATTATGCGGGAATCATATTTTTGAATCTTAACCCCTCGTTCAAAAAATAAAATAAAATAAAATTTTATTGGCAGGAACTTCACCTGCGTCAAAAGTTGTGTGATAGTATTATCAAACAAAAAATCCAATATTTCTTAACAAAATTATGTAAGGCATACCATATACAATAGGGGTGTACACAATTCAATTCGGATTGAATTGGTTTCACATCTATTTAAGACCAATCTATTTTAGAACTTTCCTTATTTTTCAGGACCGGAATGACCTTGCTAAATTTCGGTTCGGTTCGATTTGTTTCGATTTTCTACGGTTTGAATATTATTCGGTCCGATTTTCGATTTCGTGAGTATGTTCCGAAACTTAATTGTGAACTAATCTTATCAACTTTAAAAATCTAAATAAAATATAACTATTATTTCAATATGTATTAATTATGTATAAACTTTATTCATCATCATTATGTAAATAGGTATTATTTATATACAAATTTTATATAAAATTATCTAATTATATAGGCAATTTAACAAGAATAATGAAACATTCTAATAAAACTTCTTACAAAATAAGTATTTTATTATTTCTTATTTTCCTAAAACAAGCATCACAATAGTGCTTCTCTCCAAACAAGGATCCTAATAGTTTCGGCACAAAACAAATATCTGTATGAATTTTTATACAAAACGAACAATTTCATAGAGTTTTTTTTCCAAAACAAGCATTCTAACAGTAGGATGAATATATTATTTATGTTTTGTATATTATTTATGTAGATGTGCATGTATAATATATATAAAATAATAAATAAAATAATTAATTTTTAATTAATCACGTTACAAGCCCATATGTGGATCGGACTGGAGCGGTTCAAACTTATATCAAGATCAGTCAAGTTTTTTATTACATTATGTTAATCTGGGGGGAAATCATGGTACATAACGGATTGGTGCCAGATTAAGAACACGTCAATTTGGATAAAAAATTTTTGGTTTAACTTCATAAGAACACGTTAATTCGGATAAAAAAAATTCGGTTCAATCTATGATTGATCCCGGATTGATTTTCACTTCCCGATTTTCTTTTACAGGTCTTTTCGATAATAGAGTCCCCATATGGCTAAAATTAAAGTCATTCTGTTCCAAGTACTTAGCCCAAATTTATGCACCAACCAATAATATTTTAAGTAAACCAACACAACATACAAGCAAATTAAGCAATACTGATATTTGCGTACAGAAATTTCGTTATCTAGATCAGCAAATACACCAAGTTTTAAAACTTTATGAGTAGTAAGTATAGTTTTAGAAACCATAGGGAACTTTCGTACATTTTCATAAACCTTTGGGGCCAAAGAGACGTTCATCATTTTTTTTTATTTTTTATTTTTTTTGTGTGTTCTATATGGCATTTGCTGTCACAAGCTCAGCTGTCGTCAAATTGAATTGGATAAGGAGAGAACCCCACAAATGTGGACTCTTTATTTGAAATTCAAAATTTGTTGTCATGAATTCATGCAACACAGTAAGTATAATAATCTGCATAAAAATAAATTGGGAGACCAAAATCTATATGATTCGGCTTAAAGTTAAAATAAATTTAACTT
>MKEJ01046188.1:0-15608 GCA_001753735.1 Embelia ribes | reverse complement strand
ATTTAATCTTAACCTCTAATTTAAAGATAGCAGTCCGGTTGCACAGAGCAGGGCTACCTAGCACACCTGTTAGGCAATGTGTCTCCATAAAAAAAATGGTATAAGTATAAAATAATTTTTTATAACTACATAAATAGAATTTAGTAATAAAAAATTATAGGAATAATTTTGTAATTACTTATATTGGATTCTATTTTTGTGATCCAGAATTGAGCTTCACGATTACACTTTTTTATGCGTGTTAGAGATTCTTCTTCCCATGAATTCCATGAACTTTGACCAAGGGGAAAGAACTTCTACCATAGTTAACCAAAACAATGATAGTGGGTAACTATACCAGAAACGAAATAGGAAAATGGTGTTTTTTTTTGTTCTTCACTCCGGACTTCTCTGTATATTAGTTTATCGAACACATGTGTTACATGTGATATGTATTTGATATGTGATGCTTCAATTATGACGATTAAATTTTGAATCAAGTTATAATGATTAAATTGCTAAATCAAATAATATGCTTGTAATCTTATTTTGTAAGTAAACATGCATTTGGATATAGAAGTTTGTTCTCATGTATATTATTGAAAAAAAGTTATATAAAGAAAATGAATGCATAATCAGGTTGTCATTAGAAGCTATAATTTATTTAACATGGAAAAATATGTTATCAATAACATTCAGTTCCCGGTTATTTTTATTTTTTAATGTTGCAAAATCATAAAGGAAGCATTTTCAGCTATTATTTTTGAATGCAGATTGTTTGGAATTTTCTTTTCAATGCAAACTTTAGTGGAACTGAATAGATGATAGTACTATCTAATTTATCTCTTGAAAAATGAAAGCCAAAAAATTATCTCCCATTCGAATGATGATAGGTTTAACTGACAGACTTGTTGCATCCCTTTTAGGAGAACAATTTAGTATTTTGTAATCCAATAATAGCGACAACTACATTGTTTTAGTTTCTAATTTCAGAATGTTACTATTTAAAATATCCCGGAAATACTATTTAGCACAAGATTAGTCTAAGAGAAATATCAGCTAAGCGGGCCACTCAACCTCTTTCAAAATTAACTGCTTATACAATTAACTTATCAATGTAGATTACAAAATGTACACGTCTCTAAGCAAGTCACCCATTTTAATGGATAGAAGGTAGTACAAACACATATTGCTCAGAACCCTTGTCACTATTGGTGCTATGAATGAAGGATTTTGAGTAAAACCTCAGATGATATAAAAATATCAGTAATCAAGATTTTCCATCTTTCGTGATATATTCTTGAGATAACATATTTTTTTTTTTACTTCTTAGGCACAAAAGCAAACACATATTTGATATTTTTGAACCCGTATGCTAGTAACCAAATGAGCACTAACAATAGAAGATATTCGAACATCTGAAAATAAACTCGGCCTTTATCAACTAGTATCTAGTAGCTCATCACTTTCGCAAGAAGATAACATAGAAATTTGGTATGTCTTTACATTCTTTTATCTAATTTAAAAGACAATTCATTTGATCAAGTTTATTTTGTTCAAGAACCCTCTACTTTTGTTGTT
The DNA here is from genome assembly GCA_001753735.1 of Embelia ribes. NCBI lineage: Eukaryota > Viridiplantae > Streptophyta > Magnoliopsida > Ericales > Primulaceae > Embelia > Embelia ribes. The sequence goes on along the minus strand of MKEJ01046188.1, from coordinate 14,048 downwards.
GCAAAAAGTTCACTCAATGAAAGGATAATAATAAGAATAAGCTAGTTTTGCTTATCAAATCTAAGCTTTCAATTCTGCAATTGCATGAATTGTAAGAACAAATAAATAAATATTATAAATATGCGAATGCAAAAGTGGTACAGAAAATACAATCGCAATACTTGTTAGATACATATAGATTATAAAATAGAACAAAATAGTACAAAATAAGTGAATCTTCATGTGATCATGTTATATGTACCAACAACGATTCGAATGATGATAAAAAAAATATCATGATAATGTTTCACATGTGGAATTATTTCTATGCAAAGATACTTTTGAAACTAAGAAAATACAAACTCCTTGTTAGCAATCTAAAGTTTAGAAAGGAATATAAAACGACAGTATGAGGTGTAGAGAAATATAAGATCACTTATATAATTCATCCAATAAAATCTTCATGTGATCATTTATATCAACGTTGTAGATTTGAGAGAGAGAGATTTGCGACAGAACGGAGGATAATGCATCTATATATGAATACATATATGTATGTGCATTCCTGTAGTTTAATCTAATTACGAATCCGATTAATTAGATAACATAAGGGCAAAAGGATTCATTCCCTTATCTCTACTTCCATTTGTTTAATTGAAAGAAATAAAAAGATAGAGTAACGTGACAACTGCTTGAAGAAAATCTGTCAACACACATTAGGCTTGGGTAATTACTAATTTAACCTTACACAATTGAGGCTTTAGATATATTTGTTGTGGGTAGCTTTGAATTGTAAAAAGAAGGAAATTTTTGACAAAATCGGTACTTTTAGAATAGAGTTGGATTAAATATCATGATAAGTTGAAATACACATGTATATGATTTTAATAATTTTTATTATAGTAAGTTTTATTCTTTTAAATCCTAATTTCATGAGACACATAATTTTAATAAATTTTATTATGATAAATTTTAATATTTTAAATCATAATTTCATAGATGTCAATTAATTGCGAAAACAAATATCGTAATTGGAGCTAAAATAGTTGAAGGAGATAAATTTTATATATATAAGAAAATATATATACTAAAATTATAGAGTTCCATGAAATCCAATTTATTATTAATAATAAGACCATGACGATCACATTGATGTTAAAATTTCATCAAACATGTGTGAGACGATGCATTATAGTATCGGATTTAACCAATATGAAATTGATAATTTTTAGCGAAAAATTGTAAGAGTGAACCACTTGATTAAAAAAAAATACAAATAAAAGTGAAATTTATCTTACCAAAAAATTGTAAAATTTTGTTGAGTCTCTGTTTAATAGAAACACACACACACACACACACATATAATGATAATTATTATATATGTGTGTATATAAATATTCACTATGTTTTTATATACCTTGTAAAATTGATTATTTTTTTTATCCATGCATATGTATGCAAGTGTGTAAATTTGTATAAAAAAATTTATTTGTATGCTATTTTAAGTTGGTACCGTTCCAAGCTTATATCCGGATCGGTTCGATTTCGGATAATTTTATCGCAATCCAAGATTTCACTTGAAAATTTTGGTTTCTACCGGATCAAGAACATTCCATTTTGAATTAGATTTTTTCAGTCCGGATCGGATTTCGATTCTCTGTTATTTTGTTCCGCCCTACCAATGTTGTAAAATCGTGTTTCTGTCCTGTATCATTTTTCATATTTTTCTATATCGTCTCATTTCGTATCGTGCATCGTAAATTTTTTTAACACAATCATATTATATTATAAAAAAACATAAATATCACTTGGAAATACATAATGGAATAGTCAGAAATTTCTCCTTTTTAGTAATTTTATTTTTAGAAATTATAATACAATTTGAGTTAAGTTTGTCGAACCTTGTTTCAGTCACATGTTATTTTTCATATTTTTGTGTTTAGTCTAGTTTAGTAATTTATATCCTAAGGTTTATTTAACATGGTGATATTAAATTATTAAAAAATATATACTATTTAGAAGGATATAATATAGTATATAAAAAAAGTAAATATAAGAGTATAACAGTCATATGTAGGTCTAATTTTGCATTAATGTTACTTTTTATGCATCATTTCAATTTAAAATATATAATTGTTGATATTCTTTGCAATTTTAACATCCAAAAAACATTCAAAATCAATGGAAACCAACTTTTGTCTTAAATAAATGATTAATCAAACCACCTACACTACATATACTTATTATGCACATATAATATATATATTATATATATAATTCATTATTAAGAACCAAAATTTTATATATAATATTAATTTAAAGGTTAAATGACTATTATAAATAAGAATGATTAATCAAACTAGTTTTTTGTTTTTTTTTTCTTTTTTAACATAATCAAACTAGCTATTTTATAGTATATTCTTGTATATGTCTATATAAAATGACCATATTTATTCTACTTTACACACTCATATCGGTACCCACTAAAGTTATATATTGAAATATTATAACAACACATAATTTCCAACAATTTCTAATTATACCCTAAATTTCTTACCACCTCACCAAAAACCCCAAAAATTTTCCAATCATCACGCCAAAAACCCTTATATAAACCCCTCCCCTCCCTTTTTTCTTTTTCTTTTTTTCATCTTCTCTTAATACAAATAAATTTGATTAAGAGATGATTTGTTGTATTTTGAATACTCATATCAATATTTCAATTTATTTTCAATTCGGTCTAAGCATCACTTTTGATATGGGATTTGCAAATAAAGTTTTTGAATTTATTTTTATTATACTTGTCCTTAATTTTCAAGTACCAAATTTTATTTAGAAATTATTGTTTGATGATTTATTGTTATTATTGCATGTGGTTACAAATATTTGATATATCTAATTTATTACTTGATAATGTTAACATGATAAAAATTAAAAATTTTGGGATAAAATTATATATTTGCAAGAAAAATTATTATAAAAATACAAATATGTAATTTCTAAGAAAAGTATTTAAATATTTTATTTTAAATATTTATATGAGAAATTATTTTATTTTTCAGAATATTATTTATTAACATTTTAAACTCTTGAAATGTTAATAAATAGGAAAATTGGTTTTAAATTAAAAAAGAAAATATCCTATTTGGAAAAAAAAAAAGTATAGAAAATTGTATTTTCAGGAAAAATAGATTTTCTAGAATTATTCTAATTTTTGGCATATTATATATTAATATTTAAATACTTAAAATATTAATAAATAAGAAAAAAATAATTTAAAATTTAGACAAATTATTTTACTTTGATAGAACAGTATTAAAAACTGTATTATTAGGAAAAATATATTTTCTAGAATTATTCTAATTTTTGAAATATTTTTTATAATATTTTAAATACTTAAAATATTTATAAATAGGGGAGAATAGTTTAAAAATTCAGAAAAATTATTCTACTTTGACAGAAAAGTATTGAAAATTGTATTTTTAGAAAAAATATTTATATATTTTCTAGAATTATTCTAATTTTAGCATATTATTTATTAATATTTTAAATAATTAAAATATTTATAAATAGGAAACAATTGTTTAAAATTTAGAAAAAAATATTCTACTTTAATAGAAAAGTATTTAAAACTATATTTTAAGGGAATTTTTATTTTTTGGAATTATTCAAATATTTTTGAATAATATTTATTAATATTTAAAATAGTAATAAATAGGAACAAGCTTAATTAAATATAAAAAAATTAGCGAAATATCCCCAAGTCTTTGTACTTGATTATAGGCTAGGTACTTGAACTTATACAAATGAGTTTTATGGACCGAACCATGTCCTAAACGCGTAGGTATATCTCAAATACTTGATTCAATACGTCAAATGCGTGTTTACTTATATGCTTGGCATGATAAGAACTCGTAGAATTTAACTTAACATGACGTATATTATGTAGCTACATACGAATGTGATTTTAATTATTCGACTTACCGACACTCACTTGATCAAATCTTGACATACATGGAAAGTATATAGTATATAGATGTTATTTGTCCGTAGCATATTCCTTGACACACTTAGAGCGAAGCTCGGCTATGTTTTACTCGTTGTGTGCCTGGTTGAAATGACCCGACTATCGATACTATTGTATTTTGATATCCGAACTTGTGGGACATCTAACCATTTATTAGAACCATTCTTAAACTTGTACATGTGCTAACGTCGTGACCCATGGCTTAGCGAGTGGTGTCCACACTAGCAAGTTGCCTAATGTGCCTTATGTTCAGAATTTATAATAGTTTATGTATTTCTTGATATATTCCGTTTGTTGTACATATACATATATGTGTATATGCGTGGCAAACGTCCTTCACGATCCATTTCACTTGTACAAAAATGACAACACTTAAATGAGAAGTATATGAATTGGACACTGTTAACTCTTGTGATATGTTAAGTAATGAATATATTTTCTCATGCATGTACTTGATTATTGCATAACATGTGTGCAAATTATATCAATCCTTAATTTGTAACTTGTTTAACTAGTTCATATACTTCGATTATTTTCTTTCTTAATTGTACATGAGCCTGAGATCCCACCAGACATTGCAGGAAAAGAACTAATGAATCCAGGAAATTCGCTCCAATTTGACTATCAATTTATGTTAACTTGCTATTTCTTTATTTCGTTTTAAGTTGTAATAAGAAATAGTCGTGTTTGATCCCAAACAATAGTTGTGTTACCTCAGACTTATTTAGTTTGTAATCCTAAACATATTTAAAGATTTGACTTGTTTAACATATTTGTATTTGATTTTACTTATGGCTTGATAATATCTTGGATTTCTTTTGAAATTTGGGTCGTCATAAATATATTAAGTTTTTATGGTGTGGAGGCACACAGGTGTCTCTATCGATACAAATCAATAATGGTAGAGGGAGACAGGAGTAAATTTTCTGTCTATATAGCTCGACATTTATATCATATTTAAAGCTAATTTTAGAGATTAAACACTTGAATCAAACCTCTCAATCATATTTTGCAACTGACTTGAAATATTTTTTGGGTTTGGGATGTCAATTCGTAACCTTAAAAATAGATTAGGGCTTTCTCTCTCTGCTGATCTTTTCCCTCTCTTCCTTGTTACTGTTCTGCTCCTTTGAATATACATCGTAAGAAATACAAAATTACCTCATTTTGTACGATATTAGATGATACACAGTTGTATCATATGATTTACTATTCCAACTGAAAACACTACACCGATACACACGGAAATGCTCCAAAATGATACATTTCGTACGATATACAATATGTACCATATGATTTGACAACCATGCGCCTACTAAAAATGTTGTGCATAAAGTTCATTTTGGAGTCTTTCAAAAAAATAAACAAGTAATAAAGACAGTTTTTGTAACGAATCTGACCTATTACAATAATATTAACTAAATACAGAGTTCCAGTTATACACAAAGAGTCACAATAGTTTTCATACTAGACCTAAATATAACCAATCTGACCTATTACAATAATATCAACTAAATACAGAGTTCAAGTTATTATTATACCCAAAAAGTCACAATAATTTTCATATTAGACCTAAATACGACCAATCTGACCTATATATTACAACAATATTAACTAAATACAGAGTTCTAGTTATACAAAAAAGTCACAATAAATTTCATACTAGACCTAAATATAACCAATCTAACCTATTACAATAATATTAACTAAATACAGAGTTCTAGTTATACAAAAAAGTCACAATAATTTTTATACTAGACCTAATTAAATACAACCTAGCGTGCCTTTTCCATTTCGATCAAAAACCAGATCAAGTTCATCTTCCATACCGGTTTATGTTTCAATTACGGATTTCACAAACTTGTTCTATTTCTGAGGATCTTTTATATCCATTGTCGGAACAAAGATGATGTGCTCGTGACAAAATTGTGTTATATCATCAATATAGTGGTGGTAACTATCCTAGTCGGAGCGTGCATGCGAGTGTGTGTGTAAGGCTAAGGGGCTCATATATGTTCTATTAAGATTTTGTACACATAATTAATCTCAACACTTTTCACAATTCACTAAACCATGACATTTCCCATTTTCCCCTTGCACATATTGTTGTTCTCATTTGCGATTTACATTTTTCTGAAAAATTAATAGAATTTAAACACTTGTTCGCCAAATAAAATCTAGAGGTTTTTCCTCAACTCGGCTGCGAGTTGTACAAGGCATAGAGAAATCAACAAAACTGCAAATTTTGATAAATACAAATCAATTTGTAAGATAGGTTATGGCAAAATATGACAAAATATAGTGTATGTACAAATTGTATACAGCTATTTGCGTATCTAATGGTGTGTTCAGATTTTTTCTTCACATCGAATGGGAAAAAAGACTTTCTCTTTAACAAATCGATATGCCTAAAACTAGACACGAGAAAGAGAGTACAAATTAAAATCAGTAACGGCTACTTACAAGAAACATCTTTTATAGCTATTTTTCAGTGACGTATTTATGCATATTTTCGTGAAACACTGAAATTTTATAGCTTTAGAGTGACTCGCTTTGAATTTGTCTCGAATCAGGTTTTTTCATGAACATGCTTAGTAATCACTCCGTAGTTAAGTGAATGATATCTTCGATATTTTGTACGTACATTTTCCTTACATGGACTATTGAACTACAAACACTCGCAGATACACGAATAAGATAGTTTTCATACCCAATAGATATAATCATCAAAGCACCTCACACAAGTTAACGTATATAAGTAATAATTAAGCAGCTTTTAGTCTATTCAAAAGTCTTTTTAGTCTACTCAAAAGCCTTACCTTTTGGGTCAGCTGGTATAAACAATGGTTTCTGTAAAATTATTTAATTAACAAATCAGAGTGCAAAGATAATCTGACTAGGCAGTATATTTTCCTACAGAAGTGTGGGCCTAAGTGGCAGACTTCACCATGTATATATAAAAAAATATATATACATATATATATATATATATGTATGTATTTCCCTTTCGCTAGCAAGTATTTTGTGACGTATTTCAGGATAACTTTCTCGATTGTAGTTAATATAATCCTTTTGATAACAAAGATCTTGGCAGCAAAAATGCTTTTAAAAATAGATTTTATTAAAGGTCTATATAAAAGCCGAAGGAGAACAATTGCAAAAGATTGTCAATTCGCTCCATTTTGCACATAGTGTTAAAAGACGGAACACAAAGCGCAATGCACATAACATGTATAGTATAGATATTAGTATTTTGCTTTGATCATCAATACGTGTGTGGCTACGTAGAACTTGTATAAAATTTTGCATGTAATCTATTAGAAATAACAAAAATTATTTGGATTATATGGATTTTATAATATCTTTCACGAAAAGAATTATGGATGGAAACAAATCTCTTGATTTTTAGGATTTCACCTGAAAGTATGATTTGGAGATAGATGTGATTAATCAAATAAATTGCACTTTAGGTTGATAAGGATCGTATTGATAGTGACCTCGAATATTTACTTACCTTTTCTCAAGCATTAATATTTAATTCACTATAACCTGAAAAAGGATCTATTTGATCATGCTGGTGCAACATATATTATCTTCCAATAGAAATCTATGTCAACCTTTTTACCTTTATTATTTAACAAACTAATTTGATATTACAATAGCATAAGGTCACTATTTGCTAGATATGATTTGCATTGTTTTGATCTTTGCAGTTTGAAAAGGATCAGAAGCAAAGGATTATATTATATTATATTATTATCCATATTTACAATATGTAACCAATGGTTTACGTAGCCGGACTGTCCCAAAAGAAAAATGATAGCTCAATAAAATCTACCCGATTATGTTATTTATTGATGTGACAGATAAAATTTTTGAATATAATTGCTTTATAGATGTGTTATATTGATAATTGTAAATAAGATTACATTTGCCACATTAGCAGGTAAAAAAATTCGTAAGATTTTTGGGTGATAGTAACACTGCTTATCCCAAAACGCACATTTAAATTACCCATATAAGCTAGCTGGTATATTCTGTGTCGAACTAGATCCTTACCATTAAATTTCATTTTGATTTTAAATTTGTAGGAGATTACAAATATCATGGTGTGCATGTGACTAATCCTATTTCCTTTTCAATTCCTTTATTTTAACTTATTTTCGGAAGGATTAGCCAAAAATAGTGGTTATTATGTCCATAAATATTTATCTTAATTTTAATTTTAATTTATACGGCCATGATCTCATCTTAAATTGTTTTTTTCCCCTAATCATAAAACATTTCGATCCTTAAAACATTTATTAAGATAAAGGTAAAACAAGTGTGAATTATATAGGTAGAAAAATATGTAGTATCGTAAACAATAAAGAACCATGGCTTGTAGAAAAAGACTGAGTGGAAGAACAATGGAGCCACCGCACCATATTAGAAAAAGATGTATGGAATATTCAAGATATGAATACATGACTGAGCTCGAAAAGTACAGTTTTTTTACTTAGCAAGTGCACTAAGCTATTGTCGCAGTTTTTTTGTAAGAACATTGAATATCGATCGCTCAAGGACTTCTGGATGTAGTAGAAATCCTATGAATGTTCGATCGTGCAATCTTATCGTGTGAATTCATTTTTAATAACTAAATCAACTAAATTAATCATAATCATACTTTCTCATTGGTTATGATCCCAATGCAGGAGATTGTTTAGGCTAAAACTAAAGTAATAATTTAATGAATACAAATGTAAAAACAATAACAATAGCCTTTGACGGGAAATCCGATATATTAGTTTCCACGCCTAATTATCCTAAATAACGAGTTCCGATTGAGTAAGTATATAAAATCACGGAACGTTTATTTCTGGTTTACTTCGATTTAGTGCACCATCGGAAGCGTGTCAGACTTCATAACTACACCTAGATGATTTCTAAGTTATCTCAAACAGGTTCGAAAATCCTAAACTTTTAGACTAAAATAATTTGTCGAATTAATATTCTTCTAAAGGATAAGTTTCGGCTAAATTTGTCTATAAAATCACAGTCGTTTATTATCTAGTTTATCTCGACTTAGTGTGTCATCGGGAGTTTGTCAATCTCCATAACTATTTCTAGGTGATTTATAAGTTACTTCCAATAAGTTTAAAACTCTAAAATTTAGGAAATTTGTTTTCATTAATTAGGGTATTTGGGGATCCGACTAACCTATATTAATCTCCGAGGCAGGAACAAAACTAGTCTCACATTGCAAAATTAAACAAAATAATAATTAATTTAAAATACAAAAATTTTCACATTGCTATAATAAAAAAAAATAACAACTAAATAAAATACATTTAAACAACTTAATTAAGCAAGAAATTAAATAGCACGTACGTTAAAACATAAAGATAAAAACATTGCAATAATTAAATTAAGGCATAAAATAAAAATATGACAATTAATTAAATACTAATTATGCTTGAAATTTAAATAACTTGATTAAGAATAAAGTTAATAATAATTTCAACCTTTGCAAAAATGAAATGAAAAGTAACAACTTGTATGATGAAATCTTAACTGGAAACTAAGCCAAAATCACCACTAATCAACTTCTTCAATCCAAAACCAACAAAATAAAGGAAGAACAGGAAGACGAAAAATAGAAAAGAAGAGAGAAGAGGGAGTAAAATACTCCCCCAAAAGAAGAACAAAACTAATCTAAGGAAAAAGTCTCCCAAAACTTGCTTAAGACTTAGTCTAAGTCTTTGAGCTTGAGTATAGTGATTGGGTTATGAAAGTCTATAAATCAAGTGTATATAATTGAGTCTTTAAGTCATTTATATAACGATTTAACATATAAAACTTGTTATATTTTGGTATTACGTATTTTTACGTTAATTACAGACTTATGATGCTAAATATGACGATTTAAAGTGAAGAAGCAAATTCTCTTGGAATATTATATCAAGTATTATGTTTGGACGTTGGTTCAAGATTTAAAGTATCAAGAAACAAGTTTTATGAAGTACTAAGTGAATGATTTAATTATCCATTAGTTAAAAGTATTTCGGAAACCAAAGATACAAATTTTGCTGAGCTTTTAAAAAATTCTAGAGTAAATTTTGGTATTAAATTTGGTGTGATTGGAAATCTTGTTGAATTATCTTTCTAATGGTTCAAACAAAACTCAATTCCGAGTTTTCTACAGTGAGTTATGAATTTTCTCGTGAAATGGTGCAATGCTATTGACTGTCAACTATCAGAGATAAAAGTAGAACACTTGATTTATATTTTTATTTTTATTCCGAATCTGATTAGGAAATATTTCATGAAGGGTAATTTTGTAATATTAATTAATTTAGAGACACAAAGAGTTATTCTTACCCTAACTTCCTATCTGGTTATTCATTCTTTCTCTTGTCTAATTTTAAAGGTTAGAGAGAGGGCCTCTCAAGGCTTATCTTCTTTTTTATTATTTTCAATACAATTTTGTAAGTTCTTTTTAATTATTTTCTTATTAATTATTACTGATCATCTTCTTTACATATTCGTATTTTTTTCCAAGAGTTGTTATTCATATTTTATTATATTTATCGTAATTATACTAGACTAATTTCCTTTCTTGCCTAGAAGATGAATATGAATTAATGAAATCTCCCCAACTCTTAATTGATGAGTATATTTTTAATAAACTTAATCTAAAAATTAAATTACTTTAAAATCTATGGTTTTTAACATGTCTGAGTATCTTTGAAATCGTTTAGGCGTAGTTATACTGTTTGACAATCACCCGATGACACACTAGGTTGAAGTAAATCAAATTATACACATCAATGATTTTCTAAATTAACAATATTTTAGAGCTTATTAATTATGATAATTAGGGAGAGAAAGTTAATTCATTAGATTTTCCGTTTAGGCAAGATCTTAATTAAAGCTAATATTTTGTTTTTATTATTTTATTGTTAGTTTATTTTTCTCAACTCAACTCAACTCAACAAAAATACAAGAAAAATTAGGAATAATAAGTAATATAAATAAACCAATTAAATCTTTGAGAATAAATTGTATGTTAGATATTTCTTAGGATATCCCTAGATTAGTAGGAGTCTCTGATATTAATAAACCTGGCACTTTACCAGTAAAACTACACTAGTATACTTGGTGGATATTATTAGCTGCATATTTTAGATAAGGAGTTGAGTGTTGGTGATGAGGCTGAGTGTGAACAAAAGTAAGAGTTATCTGCTTGATAATTCTTCATTTTTATCAGTTTGTCGACTTCTAGTCTTTGAGATTTAGTACTTAAATGTCTTCTATGATCATGAATTCCCGACAAATTTTTGCAACACTTATTTTGGCTTTTTTGATATATTTTTCTTGAAACGCACATAAAAACAAATAATACTGAAAAATAGCGCAGTAAGTGCATCAAATGTTAAATAATTCCAGTTATTATTCAGATTTACCTATCTTATTTTACAAAATTTAATACCTTAAGCAATATAATAGTGAAATTTGAAGGTTTTTAGCGAGCACAATGAGAAAGAATTAAATAAAAAGATTGAGATAAGTGTCCTATTCTTGCATGCATATACAAGTTTGAAAAAACAACATAGTGGTTAAAACAAGGGAGAACATAAATCCAACCATATAGGATCCCAACAATGACAAATAAGACTATTTTATGATGAGGCAATCTATTCAAGATGTGATATGATTTTGTCTACCTAGCTATATATATATACTCTCCTTTCTTAGGAAAGTGAACAAAAATTGAAATCTCTTTCTGGTATAATGGTCTCTAAATATAGAGATTAAACTCTAAAATGTCAGCTTCTCCAAATCTACCACCAGGGTGGAGGTTCCACCCAACTGATGAGGAATTAATCTCTTATTATCTCAAGAAGAAGATCTCATCTCCCACAAGCCCTAATGTGGCGATAATGACGGAGATTAATCTCTATAAGTTCAACCCTTGGGAACTTCCGGGTACTCGAACTATTTTTTTTCCCCCTATATTTTCGGCATTAAATATAGTTTGATTGTTGCACAAGTTAGATTGATTGTGAAACTCTGATTTTTTGAACAAAAATGAACTTCTATCGACTAATATAAGATATCAGCGAAGTTGATGTGATTATTAGTGACAATTTTGTCGTTAAAAGTAATATTTTGGCATTAGTACTACAAAAACTGAATAATATTGATGTGAAAAAAAAATCTATAATTTATGATGGCTGTGTAACTAAATAGTGACATTCATGAATATTAATTTATCACTTTCTTTATTGAGCTAGTGTACACCATTGATGTAACCTCTTCACTTAGGAATATAACATCTAAATTTGACATGACATCATTTAGTAGGTCACGGTTTTAATTTGATTCATGATAGTTACATTCTAACAATTCTTTATGTAAAATAATATGGGTGGTGACAAGGGTGTGTCCTACCAAAATTCAATTTTTACAAGTTAAAATATCACTTCCACACCTGCAATATGCCCATAAATCACTTACACACCCTGGCTAAGTATTTCAAAATATCATTACCTAATGTGTAACGATGGTTTTAGTTACCTAAGGCGACTTGAGTTTTATTTCTAGTCACGGAAAAGGGTTTAGGTGCAGTTAACTTTTTCTCCCAAGTTCTTGTGCAGAAAAGGCATTGTTTGGCGAGAGCGAGTGGTACTTCTTTAGCCCAAGGGACAGGAAGTACCCGAATGGCGCACGACCAAACAGAGCGGCCGCAACTGGGTACTGGAAAGCCACCGGAACTGATAGGCCCATACTATCATCGTACGGGTCAAGGTGCATCGGTGTTAAAAAGGCACTTGTTTTCTACAAAGGCCGCCCACCAAAAGGCGCTAAAACCGATTGGATGATGTATGAATACAGGCTTCTTGATGAGAGTTGTCACTCTACTAGGATTAGAGGATCCATGAGAGTAAGTTCAATTGAATTATTTTTATCACACACACACATATATGTGTCACGTTTCGATAAATAGAGAATATAATGGTATTGAATTATATACCTTACTTCGATATACTCCATGTACGGTGCTGATTTTTTTATTGTTATATTTAACTATTACGTAACAAATACTTTTTAACTTTTATTTACTTTTGGATTTAGAATAATTACACTAGTTAGTAACCAATAGATTATTTAACTTCGTTATTAATTTGCAGTTGGATGATTGGGTACTATGTCGCATTCGCCAAAAGATAAGCACGTTAATTTCAACAAAAGATTTCCGAGATATCAAAAGAATCCGAACATTTCCTCAGCCAGACCTTGCTCCTTCTGATGGGAAATGTTTCACCGAAAATAATAATTCTAATTCCGAATGCTACGAACATGAATTTCAAGAAAGTGAGCAAGGGTCCTTCTTCTTCCAAGGAAAAACTTCGGACGAATTTCTTTTTGACACTAATTATGCAATTGAATCTCCGGTAGTCAACTCAATGAAGGTCGCACTTGACGGTATAAAAAGGGTTTTGTCCATCGGAACTATGGATGAACAAGCATCACAATTATCGGCAAACAAAATGACTTTTTCATATAACGAAAGCAACTTGGAAAATTCGAGCATGTTCGAAATTTCTTCGGACTACGCTAGTCTATAGGTTCAGTTGCATGATCTGGGCTTGCAGTAAATCATATACTTATTAATTATTAGTTATTTAAAAATAAAACATGTGGTGATCACTGTACTGTGGTGAAATATTTTTATCGCTTTTTGCTGGAAGGATAAATATCTCAAGGACTTACTTTCTTGGTATCAAAATATTTCATTTCTTGTTTTTAATGTTTGGTTGAACCTGAAAGAATGTGATCAGTTTGGTGTAATCAACAAACTATACACAAATGTGGCACATGAGTAATTAAATATATATATATATGTATATCTATCTAACTCTATTATAAAAGTGTGAAGCCTTTTAAAATTTCTTCTATTTTACAATCCAAAAATACCCTTCTTATCATTGCAAAATTACAACTAATTTAGTTACTAATTTGAACCAAATAAGGATAAAAATGTATTTAATAAAACTTA
>MKEJ01046180.1:0-17379 GCA_001753735.1 Embelia ribes | reverse complement strand
TTAACTTACTTTAATTGAAATAATCTTTAAATTTTCACGCTTCTGTAACTTGCACATTTTAAGTATAATTAAGTAACAATTACTATAAGTATTATTAAGATTTTAACTTAAAAACACTTATATAGAGTTGCTCAAAGGAAAGTATAATAATTTTTTTTATTCAATATCATTAGCTTTCAAGCCGTAACATAAGGTTAATAAGTTTTTTTTTCTTTCATAAAAAAAAAAAACTTACAACAATTCAATATCTTTCTCCATGTTTTTATAAGATTCCTACATATTCATTTAGAGAAACCTTAAACATAACGTCCTTTTATTTCTTTCAATGATATTGGTAATTATAGTCACCCCATACTGTTTATTTAATCAATATAATTGGACATGTGGGCAACCAAATTACAAATGAATAAATAAACCAAGGTGATCATGGACATACTAATACCAACTTATAAACATCCATCAAGAATATTTTTGGACATGTGGGCAACTAAAAATATAAAAGACTAAATTAATAACATGGAATTAAAGATAAAAGTACCAACATCATCATCCATTGTCAAGATTTATGACCGGTGGGCAACCAACATCTAATTGGATGCAAAATAACTTTTAATCGTAATATTCATTAACAATGATTAAAACATGTATTGCATTTTAATCAACCAATAATATGAATATTAGTTAAAATATTGTTAGATACTTAAATATATAATATGAAGGCATAAACTTAATATTCATTAAATTTGATTAAAACATGTGTTGCATTTAACCAGACAATGGTATGAATATTAACCAAAATATTATTATATACGAATATATACATACATGACTTGAACATAAAATCTAATATTTATCAAATTGACTAAAGAATGTGTTGCGCTTTGATCTATCAATATTATGAATATTAGATAAACAAAAAGTGCACACATATATATGCATGGCATGCAGGATAAAGCGGACTTATTACTAATATTAAACAAATTTGATTAACACATGCGTTGAGTTTCAATCTACTAAATATGAATATTAGCTAAACTTTCTTCATGTATATATATTCATAATCTTTTTATTAATTTTCTTTTCTTCCCTTTCTTTTAGGAGAGAATGATAATAAAACTTAAAGTCATTCTCAAATACTAAACATAAAGGAGATATACCTTATTCCCGAAAGAAAATGAAAAAAGAAAAAAAAAAGTCATTCAACAAGAATTCTAATTAATTTCCTTAGCCACCGTTGAAAGCAACATAAATTATAAATTTTATGTAGAAAGTTTGGTGACTAAACAATGAAGTATAAATTATATGCTTCTTCACATATATGCAATCCAATAATAAACATGATATTGTGATGCTTATCCATGCTTATATGAAGCTAAAAATAACTTCTTTTTTTTTCTTTCAAAAGCGTAAACAACTTTTAAATAACTAACTTTCTTTATGATCCTTTTTTTTCCTTACAAACAAAATTCAATTATTTAGGAACATTACGAGATTGTAAACTTAAGTTCTGATACCTCATATTAGTTATTATCAAATAAAATGAATATTTTAACTATGTTAGATATACATAAAAATACATAGCTAAATGATCTTAATCTTTAAAATATTCACTAAAAAAAAAAGGGTTAGGAAGCGTACCTTAGCATGAGGAAGAATAAGCGTAATGCATGAACCCTTACCCACAAAAATAACGAAAATAATTATGAGATATGAGACAACTTGTTAGAAAAATGAATTTATCCATCTTACTCTCTTTATACACTTGGATATTTTTTATGTGTTACACAAATAGATGGAATCATATGGGGGAGGGGGGACCCAAGCCTCTTGAAATCCTTCAATCTTTACTGTCAATCAAAATAGAATATTTAATATCCACCATTCATTATGATAACTCATATATTTATGGCCATTAACTTCTAATTCATGACCACTAACATCAAAATTTATGGCTATTATTATCAAATTTTGTAACATTGGAATTATTAATGGATCACTAATATGGTGATTAATTTTATGTAACTCATACAATAAAATATGAATTGAAAATTATAAAGTCTTGACTATTACATGTAACTTATGCAATGAATTGCATGAGCCACTTGGTCATACAATAAAATTATTCTAACAAGTTATTAATCTCAGTTCTTGGAATTCAAATCCTGCAATACCAACATTATTTTTATTCATTGTATATTGGTAATTCTTGTTCATATATAAGTTTATCTGGGTCAAAATGAGTTGCTTCAAATAGGTTCATTGTGCTAGCCCAAAATATAATTAATCCGATATGGGCTACGTGAGCCCCTAGTAGTTTATCAAATAAATTGATAAGTCGGGTATTTCAAGACCACCCACTGAAACCGTTGATTTCTTGGTCACTGCCTGCTAAAGCTAAAGTTTCATTAAAGAGCATTTTCACCGCATAGAACTTTCTCAGAGCATGTTATCCAAACACAAATACCTTTGTTTAAAAGAATATTTTTAAGTAAAAAATCTCAAATTCAGATTCTTCTGTTCTGTTTCACAAGAATGTGATCTAAAATATGTTACCAATTTCTATGTATGCAGTTTGCAAATTGGGTAGCATGGTGCAAAATTTTCATATGACATTTTAGAAAGTGAGTGTGAAAAGTTGAAAGTTCGAATCCAGCAAACAGCTCTCCACAAGCACAGATATACATGCGTATAAAGCAGTTTATTTTTACACACACACAAAACAAAGGGTTGTTACAGCAATTAGGATGAATTATTTGAATCACTAAATATATATAGTTGCAAAATAAGAATTTTTACACACACACACACACAAACAGATATATATATATATATATATATCTCGAAGGAAGTAAACTCCCCATGGATGGATCGTTAATATTGTACACCTCGTACTTTAACTCTCTAAACTCATTTTAAATTCATCAGGAAATGAGACGTTACATTAACGTGAACATTTAGGGGAGCAAAACGAACGGAAATTTTCGTGTTTTGTGAGCTTTTGTCAAAAAATTATGAACCCGTTTGTAATTAAACTTCACCTAGTTAAAGGAGGCGGGATTTGCAATGGTTTGTTGGTTCCCCCATATATTAACCTTTTCACGCGCAAAAAGCTTTGGATGTTTTGCAAAATAACTTGCGAGAAATGGAAAAATAAATTAAAAATTCGAGTCTAATTATCAACATATTGCAAATATACCATCTTGCAAATTCAAGTATAATTATCAACATATTGTAAATATTCCCTCAATAAGTTGCTTATTCTCTCGTTCATGTTACGTCGAAAAAGTTAAAGATGATGTTTCTTTTGTATTTGTGTGGTTCGCAAGGGTGGAGCCACATTGGAGCAAGGGGGCAAGTGCCCACCTTGATTTCGGGACAAAAATTAAAAATTAATTTTTTTCAATTAATTATGTATTTATGTGATTATGATATATATTTTTAATGTAATATGAGAGTGTAACTTATTGTTAGCTTGCTGGTTTTTCTACGATAGGTCATGGGTTCGAGTATCATGCCATTTGTAATACTTTTTAAGCGCATCTATTTGCCATAAGTATTATTATTACTGATAAATTTATATTTACTTCTATTTTAAAATTTGAACAATATTACGACTTGTATTGCATTTTTACTATAAGCCTCTACAAAACTATTTTCCTTTTAATTCCAAAAGTATGTAAATTAACATAATTCGCAATTAATTATAATTTCATCACCATTAGATCAATATTTTTGTAATATCTTCATAGTTTATCAAGAGATTTACAAAGATGATTTGTTTTGGGCTTTCGTTCAAAATTTCAATCCATTTCTCTTGTTTGATCATAGATTTGTATATAGTCATTTCATTTTAAGTTAAAATATAAATTTATAATTTTGATAGGACTGTCGTGTGCTTTAAAGTAAAATAAAATAAGATTTTCATGGGATTTTCTTATAGTATGTATATTCATAAATAGATAGTGTCCTCTTTTATTCAAAATTCTGGCCCTGCCCATGATAGTCCGTAATATATTATTTTAATGATGTAGTTTATTTTCTTATATCTAACGAGTCGTATTAGTCATTTTCTTTGGAACTAGCCGTCTAGACTCAAACTCAGCTTGTTATAATTAAACTGAGTGAGTTAAGCCCAATCCAGCCCCGAACTTAATAGCTAATTATATGGTCAAATTCAAACTAGATGGTCGCGAGCCTGATACCACTTTTCAGGTAAACAGGTCGTGCCCTAGAAGCTCAGGCATCGACTCGGCTCGTTTGCGAGATTACTTCTTCATATCACTGCCTTTGTAGATTTTTTAAGCTTTTGCTAGACTACATGGAATAATCATCTAACAGCCCATCAAACATGAAGAAAACCAAAAAATAAAAAGTACAACAATTAAGAAAAACCCATTTATTTCACGAGGAAAAGAAAAAAAAAAAAGGTTACAAACACTTGTAGAAATCAAATCGAGTCCCAACACCGAAAGCAAGCACAACAACAAACCGCAAGTGCTCCCGTCCGAACATAGACCACATGCTTGGTGTCCGAGAAAGAATATCGAATACAAATCCCAAAAAATTTTGGTTCGTTGGATTAGCAATTAATTCTGATCCTACAAACCAAAATCTTTGAGGTCGTATTTTGGTATACTTTCTCCTTCAAACCTAAAAATACTTAAAAAGAAATGATTCACATACCGACAATCATGTACTGAAGCTGTACAAATATCTATGTGGCTAGATCCTGTATGTTGATCATACTTTTAAGCAAAAAACTAATGGACAGGATGTAATCACATACGTGTTCATACAACTTCTATACATAATTTTCTGTACGGTAGATGATTATTCATACTTGAAAAGATAAACTAATACAAGTAACAATTTAAGGCAATGCTCATGAATATGACCGAGGAGGAAGCGACAGTTGTAGTTGCGATCGAGCGATAATATGGTGGCGTATAATAATAGCCGGGAGGTGTATAATAATAGCCCGGAGGCGTATAATAGTTGCCCGAAGAGAGGACGTTAACGCTGAACTTCTGACCCAGCGAGCAATGGATGGTGCATATGAAGTAATTCACGCCAGGCACAGTGAGTGTGAAGGTGGCGGGGCCATTCGTCTGAAGATTTATCGCGTTGTTACTGTTGCAAGTGCTGTAAGAGTTCGAGTTGACTAGCGCAGCCGTGTGTTGTCCTGTGACGAAGTTGAAAACTGCCAAAAAAACATATTATAGCATGTAATTTTTTTTGAAAATAAAAGCAAAAGGTAAATTTCAGAAACATCCTCTGCCTTAGAATTCAGTGATTAAGATTTTACCAGCACATTTTACAAACCACATTAGCATCAGAGAAATTAAATCCGTTCGATTGGATTTTCAAGGCATGGACGCTTTAAGACGGACCGCTACTTTCATTTTTTGACCATGGCATAAGCCGTACGAACCGTTCAATTGGAATACTAATCCTTCACTACGTCAAATTATTTTATCTTCTTATTTTCGTGATAGATAGTTTACCGAGATTATCGCCTACGTAGAAAGTATATCCAGCTGCCCACGCATCATACGTATTAGCCCCGTTTGCAGGCGTGTTCCAGCCTGAACCATCCCCAACTGTGTACGTGGTCGCACTCGTTACCTGAACGACTGCGGCCAGTACAACTGCCACCTCAACAAGAGTTCCAACGATTTTCCTTCCGCCCATTTCCCTCGCTCTCTCGTGTCGTGTGTGTTCTAGTGTTTCGGGTCGGCCCCGGGATTAGTTTTTATTTTTGAAAATAATTGAGATGTGTTTAGGGTTTTGTGGGAGTGTGTATATATAGCACAAAATTAACTGCTCCTTTGGTAGTTAGTAGTTGTGCTTACGTGGATACCCTTTTTTAAAGATTGATTTTGATGAGTTACACTGATGATCCCCATAGTTTTAACTGAGATTCTATTTGGTCCCCATAGTTTCAAGTTTTGAAGGTGTAATATATTTTTCCGAAGATTTTAAAAA
The DNA here is from genome assembly GCA_001753735.1 of Embelia ribes. Lineage (NCBI taxonomy): Eukaryota > Viridiplantae > Streptophyta > Magnoliopsida > Ericales > Primulaceae > Embelia > Embelia ribes. The sequence continues at coordinate 11,394 of MKEJ01046180.1, read as the reverse complement.
AAGTGACATTCGGTTCCTTCTATGGCTTTTCTCATATTAGGAGCCCCAAAATGAACAAAGTAGGAGATAATATCAGCAAAAATTATTCTAAATATTTGTTTGGTTGCAGTTTTTAAACAAATAAATCAGTCTATTTCTGTTTTAAAAAAATTGTATATTTCCAGCTTAAAATTTTCAGCTTATTGAGGGCAAAATAGTAAATAAAATTAGGTTAAAAGTTGAGTAGCCAAACGTTGTTCAATTTTTAAGAAATAAGTTGAAAATCCGGAACCTATAGGCTGCAACTAAACAAACCCTTAACTCTAAATAAAGCATAATAATCACTTGACATGATTTTTATTGTTTAAAATTAATTTAAATTCATAAATAACTATTATATATTAGTTTTTCAAAAGTTAGTAACTGTTACTGTTTGAATTGAAACTATAAGCACCATATATGATCTAGGACAAACCGTAAGGGCTGTTAGTATAATTGACCAATCGATGTGAAAAGAGTTCTTAATGCAAGTTGATTTATGATTAATAACTCACTATTATTGGATTTTTACGTGCTCATCGAATATAAGAGTTATTACATATTGTCTCTATAGGTCGAACTTTAAAAGTATAGTGTCGGAAAAGTGCTTCATTCTAGATTCTGGCGACTATTAACAATGCAAATTTATTTGGCTTGATATATTCTTTGTGTTTAAAGCTATAACAACGTCCTTGCAAAAAAACAGTATCGTACAAAATACAAAATTAAATATTAAGCTCCTATATGAGTTCTTGTTGGGGACGTAGGCCATGACTCTGATATCCTGATACCTATTAGGTAGGCATCGTAAAAATATGAATGGATAGAAGGCAGATTGTCCTGACAACTGTGTACTTGCATAAGTAACATAATCAGAATAGCTGACAAAATGAGATGGAGGATCCAACCGAACACCCTCCTATGCCTAAGTCAAATATATACGAGCAAGTGTTTATAGAGAGAATTTAGAAGTCCAGATAAGTGTACCTAGATCCTTGTTATTTTTATCGGGTTAGGGTCTGCCTTGTGAACCACAAGTCTAGATGCTAGATTTTGTTTCCATTCCTAATATTTGGATGTCGCGTACGTCACCCGCATTGACATGTCATTGCGAGGACGTTTACTTGTAATTACCGCCGTAAACATTGACTCCATCCCTCTCTTAATTATTCTGTAATCATGACATCTTTGATCATACTTTTGTTTGTGCATAACTGAAAATATAGTATATTTTGTCTTTTCACGTAATCGTGTTTCTTATTTGTTAAATTACATGCAGTTGCATGCTGGTGAGGTTAGCAAAGCCTGGAGGGGAATCTTTAACAAGGTAATTAAGACAATTGCCTTATGCCCTAAAAATAAAGAATCCCAAATTTTAAAATTTTTTTAATGTGTATATATGTGTATATATATATATATATATATATATTATTTTAGAATAAAATAATATTTATTAATAAAAGCCCAAAATTTTGGCCTCATTTTAATTAATCTCATATGAAAAAATATTAATAAAATGTGCTCTTTTTAGAATTTGTTTATTAATTAATTTTAGAGTCAAATCTTTAAAATAAATATTTCTAATTTAGTCTGATTTAATTCTTAACTAACTTTATCCTTTTTTTTTTAATTTTTTATCACAATTTACAATTAACTTTAAAATCAACTTACTTTAAAATCAACTTACTTTTTCATCTCATCGCATAACACATTCTACTATATTGTGAAAATAAAACTCTCTCCTCTCTTTCTCTCAAATCTCAAGTTTCTATTAAAATTATTCTAATTCATCCTTATTGTTTCATCAAATAAAATTAAAACAATATACTAATTTCTTATTCGTGACTCCCGCAACAAATCCTATTAATCATGTTCTATATTTCTAATCAATCTTCTTCTTCTTCTTCTTCTTTTAATTTGATATGCAGTGTTTAATTAATTATAGATAAAATGATTGATTGTATTATATAATATTATTCTTGCTTAAAAAACGTCATATTTAACATTAAAATATCTTTTACGAAGTACCCAAGTGAATATGGGGGAAAAAAAAATTTGAAAAGCTACCCTCGTTTCAAAAGGGAGCTATTGATAAATTTGTGATAAATAACAAAAATAGTACAACAAAGGTAGTGGATAAATCCCCGAACGAACCAAATCTTGATCATGAGGTGAGCGATAAAATTGGTCATGCTAGTAACGAAGATGTTAGAATATTTTATTTTCATATCTAAATTCATCGTATTGTGCTGTTTTTCTATTTACACTTTGTTTTCGTCTTCACGTTTGATTTACAAATAATAAGCACTAATATGCTATCAATTTTATTGACTTAAGGGGATATAATTTTATGTTACGTAAGAGATTCCGAATTTTATTTTTGCCTTAAGGCCTATTTCTTATATATCCGACGTTGGCAAAGTCAATGGTGAGGCTTGGATAAGCATTGTAAGGATTAGGTTGATGCTTATTATCTCATCCATGAATCATACTTGCATGCTAACATTTCATAGAAAAATCATAATATAGTGACAGTTAGTCAATACTACACAAATAAAAATCTTTAAATAGGTACAACATCACAACCAAAACAAAAAAAATGGCATGAATGTTGGCCGGACATTTGATGTGCAAGTTTGCATGGCGGAACCTTCCACGTCCAACCAATACTTGTTGGTTCTGAAATACAGACCCGTCGACCTAGCCCAAGTTCCACTAATTGTTTGACTCACACCGTCTGTTTAGACGTACTAAAAATTAATCTAAAAGTATGTAGTTCACGACAAATAAAAAAACTAGATTTACTCTGCGTCGTCAATTTTTTACAAATGAATATAAACTTCACTGCAAATAAATGTACCCGCTGAACATTCTGATACACAACTAATTAATTGTAAGTACAAAAGGCGAGTTCAAAAGAATCTTGTAGACTAAAAAAGCAAAAAAACTTGTGCCGTGCTATTGCATTGTTGGTTGTTTGTTCCTTTGTGTTTTTTTTACCGTCTAAGCATAAGATACTGCGATATTATTGTTATTTGCAAATAAATGACTTGAGTTTAAAAGCTACTACGTGATTGAGATAAAAGGGCAAAGTCAAGTTACGTCGTTATACCTTATCATTACATAGGGGTGAGAAAATGGTTGTTTATTTATTTTTTTCAATGCCTTTTTAGTAAAAAAGTATTTTTAATAAGCGCATGCACACCGAAACTAGCAAAAACCATGTACAATCCAAAATCTTAATTTATTAATCGTACGTAATACTAAGTATTATGTAGCACTCACTGAGAAAATTAAAACCAATTACAATACAAAAAAGCTTATGATAGTCCTTTATTACTTAAATAAACTCCTATATAGCACCATCTATGAAGTTCAAACCTAAGTCACAACCACAGTATGTCATGCCGGCAATAAATTACCTTATTTATATTTGTGAAAAGGTCATCAGAAAAATAAAAAAATAAAAAAATTGAAGATTAATTATCTGCAAACTCTATTGCTCTCGATTGCTACAGAGTTGTTTGGTTGCGGGTTTTAAGTAAAATACTAATTTTATAGGTTTTAAGTAAAATACTAATTTTATCTTTAGGACTATTAAAAAAAATGGATACAATCAATTTTAAAGCTTTTATAATTTTTAGCCTAAAAATTGGAGAAAAGCTCATCCTAATAGATGAATTATTAAATACAATACAAATTTTAAACAACTTTGTCTCATTACTATATTATAGGCAATGAATTATCCAACGGATCGGCCTAATGATCGAATGATCGGTACTTATGACTTTAAGCATGAGGTGGGGAATTCGATTCACATGTGTCATACTTTGGGCAACACCCCTTAGCTTGCTAGTCTGAAATCTGTGGAGTAATCAAATGACACAAGACGAAAATCACATATTTCAAAAAATAAAAAATAAAACATAAAAAAAATAGTCAACCTTATCCCACTAACATATGGTGAACCTATGTCTTACAATAGCATTCGTGTCAAGAGCTTATTTCTTATTCAATAATTTGGTAATTTACGATTACTTGTCATTTTTATAATAATAAAAAAAATCCAAATTAAAATAGAAGGTTCTGCATAAAAATTAAATGAATTAACTCTTTTTATTTAGCAATTTTTTTTAAATCCAATTGCTGCAGTGGAACTTCAGCCGTTGCGGTCCATAGTCGGTTGCATCCACCAGATTTTGGTAATCTAAAATATGGATTCGTATTATGGTTATAAATTTTGGTTATAAATTTTGATTATCTAAAATAGAAAATGAATATTATGAGTAGTAAAATCTAAATAAACACTCTTTACAAGGCAAACGTATACAATCAACATTTTTGCTCTCTACGCTAGCATCACTTACCATAATATATCAAAATTTAACATTTTATCCATTTTGGTAAGCAAAAAACTTGTCGAGTAAAAAAAACCACTGTCCATAATCCTACTTAGGGTGATCCATTTATACAAGGAGTGTAATTTAATACATACAAATATATAAGAATTTTCTATATAATACCATGCATATATTGACACGTAAGAAATATATTATTAATATATAGGAAAAAGAAAATCAATGCAAATAAAAATAATCACTCTCCTTCCTATAAATCAACATCTATGTGGCTGTATACTGGTATATATAAAATCTCATTCGATAATATAATACAGTTGTGGGACATAAAAACTAATTGTGTATAGAGATGAAGAGCTTTCATAGCTAAGAGAAACAAAGGATCTACAATGATGAAAGAGGTGTACAAAACAAACTAATAGACTATATATAAAAGCATATATTTCTTAAATATTTTCGTTATTCTAAAGGACTTATTCATCTAAGTACTATCACAAATCACTCAACCAAAAGAAAAAATGTTACAAAGAACAACTTGCCTTTTGCCAAAAGAACACGATTACACAACAGTTATACCTATAACTTCCAAATCTAGTACAGAACACCAATAGCAATAGACATGAAAACCACCCCAATAACGGTTTGCGTGTTAGTTATGGCGCCATTAGGCGGTGGGGGAGGAGGAAACCGCCATATAATGGGGAAGTCAATTGGCGGAGGTGGCGGAGAAATTGGAGACGGTGAGGGAGGTTGAGAAGCTGCCATGTCTAGCAGAGCTGCAGCTGTCACCGCTAGTAGAATCAAAACAGTTGCATAGTTCTATATTGTGTGTGTTTTGCAGATGTGGGTTGTATATGTTCTGGTAAAAAAGAGAGGAAATTGAGGTTATTGAGAGGCCTTGTTTAGTAATGTTGGGCATATATAAAAGCCGAAGGTGAATCACTATCGGTGCTTGTGTAGGAAGGTCAATGGGGTCTTTCATATATGAAAGCCACATGGTATGTGAGACTTTTCTTCTGGGTCATTTTAAGCAGATCAAACACTACCACTTAAGGATTTTGTATGTGTCACTTTTGATGTGTCATTTTGATTGAACAGATAGTACCTTTGAACTTCCTTGGAGGTCTAGAACTCTTTTGTAGATGTGCCTAGAAGAGAGAAACAAACAGATATTGAAAGTTAAGAACATTTTGACCAAAAACTAATATATGTGCCAAACGGATGATAATGCATCTCAGCATTTCTAATTTGGGAAGGCATGTTTCGGGGAATAGTGAACAGCTTCGTGATAACAAAACTTACAATAGAAAGAATAACAATGATATGAACAGTATGTGATCACAATTGGAGAAAGGGGTGGGGAGCGGCATAAGCAAAACAAGCACACAAAATCACGTAAAAGTTGAACAACCAATTGACCAGATTGGGATTAACAGTAATAAAAGTCCAAGAACTGAATATGAAAGAGTTGAAATCAGAACAAGCATCAGATGAGAACGGATCAAAATCATGAAGATCATGTGAATTAAGTAGAGAACACAAATATCATTTAAATAAATAAATAAATCTAGACACCAGCTCTAGACGGCCCAGTGCAAAGCTTATGTATTGCAGGGTCTGGGAAGATTTGTTGTGCGCAACTTTACCCTTGTTTCCAAAGAGGAGGTTTCTAACAGGACAAACTTGTGACAAAACTAGACACCAGCTCTAAAGGGAAAAAATGATAATACATGAACTAGTTTATACTTTCGTATGTTTTTTAGATGTAGTGAATCTACAAAAAGTAGTTATTTCTAACAGAGGAATCTACAATCAAGGACTTGAATATCTAAACTAGAAAAGAAATGGGCCCTGTCACGAGAACTTGCTGACATGGTCCTTCCAAGCTAATCGCACGTCTATAAAATCGAGAAGGATAAAATTTCATGACTTCAGACATTTGCATGAATTCCATCAATATATAGTCATGCTTTAACATTAGAGATTTTAAAATGACTACTATACAACTATGACTAGAGCTGTAAAATCAGAGGTTTTCAAACGAATAGCACGTGACTATGCTTTAGGACGACTCTAAACTTTCATGTATTCATGCTTTTGTCTTTTCGGCCTCGTTGATGAAAATGTAACACGCCATTAACTTCCTATTCGCTACATAAAAAACATATCCTCAAAGGATAGACAAAATCCTAACAGTCTCCAGAAAGGAAAAATCGTCTCATATACCCATAGGCAATGGTCAAGCTAACAGAGCAGAAAATATTTAGGCATATTACTAAATACCTTCTCTTAGGTCTACATGCAGAGAGAGTAAATTTTATTTACCAACATGGCACCATTTGAAAGTGTAAAAACATCCATAAGGCATCGGCTGTTACATGCAATGGCAAGTTATCAGGATTATGAGTTATAAGAGTATCTAAAGTTAAGAACTTCAGCTTTAGCTAATTAGCGTAAAATTAGTTTTATTTCTTCCATAGGAACTGTTCTTTAGATTTGTAGTTCAGGTTAAAAGTGTACCATTTTCTCCACAAACACTGATAATTCGGAGTCATCATCTAGGGACGGATCTAATTTGTTGGCTGCAAATGCAAACAAGCAACTCTTTCACCTCCCGGCCTGCCTTCTAGTGGGCCTAAGTACTGCGCTGAAATTACAGGGTGCAAAGAGGACAATAGACCAAATATTAATGACTGTATATATATATATATATATATATATATGCTTTAATGAGTACAAACAATGTCCAAGCAGAAAAATTCAAGGTAAGAAGACCACTGGGTGACTGTTACTGATTTTTCATAAAGGGAGGAAAATGAAACAAGAAACGAAACGAAACGGTTATGCATTCCATGCAATGCAAGGAAAGCGGAAAAGGATTGACGAGAGAAAATGCAAACAAGCATTGAGCTAGAAGCCTGTTTAATTTGTGTGTAAAGGGCAGTGTTCTGTACAGATAAACAAGGACAACCACAATGTTGGTAGTTTTCTTATTTCTGCCCATACCTGAAAACATGGAGTTACTTTAGCAACTCTAAAAAGTCCAATTTTTTAAAAATTTGATTAGTAGTATAATGCAATAACTTATTGCAGGAGAAAAGGGGAGGAACCATGTTCATATTTCTTCGTGCTAGACAAGTAATATATGAACAAGCTCTAAGCATACATGTTAACCAATAATTCATCCTACATTTTGTTTGAATTATTTTCTTTTCCTACCTGGTGGGAATGTAAGCTACGATATCACATACACCAGAAACGAAAAAGAAACATAATAGCTGGTGCTCCAAGTCTCTAGTCGTTCGTATTTTTCTATTCCAAGTAACATTGTTCCCAAAAATAATTCCAATTTCAGACAATATTTTAAGGATACCTTATTTCCTCAGCTGATATTTGGAGTAGAACCTCATAATATTTTCACAGATATTATGCACCTGCACTTTCATAGAGAAGCAAGCAACCTGATGGAAATGCCAGCCACTAAAATCCAACTTCAAATCCTGCAATTATGACCATCTTAGAGTTATAAACCATCGACCAACTAGATGCGTCCTTGATTTCAACAGTCAACAAAAAAAAATTGGGGCAAATTAGAAGTACTGTATTGATTTTTACCCACAATCTCATTTTTCATCTGTAGAAATCAAACTCTCTAACGACATTTTAAAACTTTAATTTGGACACTTGTAAATGATTTTCCAATAATCTAAAATGGCTTCATTGCTACAAATGAAATGTAAGGTACCAAACTTGGATTAGGGACAAAAGTCAGCGGTATTGTTTGTAACCTGGTTGAAAATCTGATTTGCTTGCTTACTGTAGTATTTCCAGGTATGCCCTTCATAACAGTAGCAGACTAAGCAAGCAACAAAGATAAAAGATCCACATTTTTTAAAGTTTAAACAAACTCGAATAAGCAAACTTATATAGCTACTTAAATTTTTTCCAATTTTCACTACTTTAACATCAGACAAGTACTTGTCAAATACACTTGCACTACCGTTGAACTGCCGTTAAGCATCATTTACAAGTAGCTTTTTCGCCATATTCAAAAGGGTTTACTTGTTTACTGATAAGAAACAATCAAACGAGCCATAAACAATTACAAGGAAATTTCTTATACTATATTGTTTTACCACGTATCTTCTTAATCAGGTAATTCTCCAGGCCAGCAGCAGCATCCACTATTCTAGTGTCGGATGTTATCTCTACCTTTGAAATCTCCTCCAAAAATTTTTCCGCTCCGATATTCATATCTACCTCACATATTCTTGGTAAAATTTCCATCCATGTATCACCATGTGGGGCTTCTCCATTGCTTAACATTTCCTCCAACAGTCCACAAGCTTCATCGATCTTATTACAATTACAGAGACCGCGGATTAAGGCATGAAAGACGGAAAAATGTGGAGAAAATCCCTTGCTTATCATTTCTTGCATATGAATCTTCGCCTCATCGTGCATACCTTGATTGCACAATCCAGCAACCAAAGTTCGATAAGATACCAAATTTGGCAAACACCCATTTGCAGGCATGTCCTCAAGCACTTTACAAGCATCAAGAGCTCGTCCTTCCCTACAAAACCCTAGGATAACCGTATTGTAATGAACAATATCTAGATTGCACCCTTTAACCTTCATCCTGCAAAGGAGCTTGTAAGCCTCTTTTAGCTTGTTCTTCCTACACAAGCTGTTCAACAAAGTGGTGTAGCTCAAAGTATCCGGCACAAAACCCTTGTTCAACATATCATCCAACAAGTCGACAGCTCTATTTACCTGACTCTTCCTACACAATCCCTGCATTAATATTCGATAAGATTCGATATCGGGGACAATATCTCTCTTGAACATTTGATTGAATAGAGAGTATGCGATACTGAGGTTGTCGTTAAAACAAAAGGCACGAATCAAAATGTTATAGGAAGTGACGTTGGGTGATATTCCTAAACTTTGAGCTGATTTAAAAAGATCGAATGCAGGTCGGATACAGGTGGGGTGAGCTACTAGCACTTCGAGGGTGATATTTAAGTGTTTGGGAAGGGGCTTTGTATTGAATTTAGGGATGGAGTAGAAGGTGTTGAGAGCTTTTTCAGGGAGTTGGGCATCACCATAGATCTGAATGATGTGGGAGAAGAGGGAAGGAGCAATTGGGCAACCCAGGGATTTCAGTTGAGACAGAAGGCCTTGCATGAGAGAGAAGTAACGTGAGCGACCCAATTTGAGAATAAGAGTGTGATAAGAAGAGTAAGAGTGGCGGAAATTAGGTTCACGAGAGGCCACGTCGAAGATTTCTTTAGCCAGAAGCGGATCTGTCTGAGAGGCTATCAGCTTTTGTATTCGTGCAGGGGATCCAATACCAAACGAAGTCACAGAAATAGTCGAAAGATGCCGGATATCAACTCTTTTGGGTAACTGCTGCTGTTTTTTGTGTTCTTTTTCTTGTTGCGGCTGACATAGTGAAGAAAAACAAAAGATTGGCATATGAGGTGGCGAAGTGCATGGAAGAATGATGGATCCAAAGGCCTTGTGTGAACGAAAAGAAACCAAAAAAAGATGAGATGACGATAGGTGCATTTTGATCCAAATTTATAACCAGTTCTCATCATAAACATCAACAGTCTTTGCAAAAAATGAGCTTTGTCATGCTACATGTATGTGATGGAAATGATATGGTTCTGCTTTAGTTGCTGCAGCAAAGAGGAAAAGCTCACAAGTCTAAAATGAAGCCACACGAAATTTAAAAGCGACCTACCAATGAAAACATCATAATTAGAAAAGAAAAAGATACACAATTAAGCAGATCCCTAAAAGTTGGGCCTAACAACATACACAGGTATCTCGAAGAAAACTGGAAAAAAAAAAATAGAAATAAGCCCCTCTTTCAGTAAAAGTGGGTGTTCACGGTTGCGGTTCACACCACTAAAAGACCTGTTTCTCCTTTTACACCGAAAAGACCAAAAAATTATAGAAAGGAAACGAATACCAAATAATCTCAACGGAAAGACAGGAGCATACATGATTGAGAAACATTTTACAAACAATTTACTAGCATTAAACATTTTATCACCAACTTCCTGAGAACTCAAATTTTAAAAAACAACAATACTAATTTCCTGTTTCGAATCACTTCACAGTGCTATAGATAAATAATATCTTATTCGGTCACTCAACGAGAAATGTCATGACTACTTAGTGAAGGAGTGCTACTTGGAAAAGTGAACAGTATCCACAGCAGAAGAAATGTAAAGCAGACAATCTTTTTAAATAAATAAATAAATAAAAATTACACAGCAGACTAAAAGGCTTATAAGCAAATAGTTACTGCACAGCAGAATTTGCATCAATAATTTGTTGTCCCAATAAAAAAATACAAAGCAGACAAAAAAGGCTTATAACAAAATAGGCTTAATTCTTAAAACAACTTTTAAAATGTAGAAGCAGATTTTTAAAAATCAGCATTACCACAAACTGAGCCTAAGTCATTTGGAAAATGAATACACCAATACAATTTACGTATGTTTTGCAGGACTAACCATTTTTCTAAACATCATATTAGCTGAAAAGAATGGCAAGAGCAATAACGGCATAATAATTTAAATATGGATGAAAGGGTTTGTTTGGTTGCAACTTTTAAGCTCAGGCTTTTCTACTTAGAAGCTGAACTGCATTTGCACAGCTTTTAAGCTGAGGTTCTTAGATGTTTTTGCCTAAATCCAGTTAAGCAGAAAAAAGTTTAACTTTTTTCCTTAAAAGCCGCCCCCAAACATACCCTAAGAGCATCAAAGCTGAGAAATGCTACACATGTTTTTATATTTATCAGTTTCTAGAAAATTTTAAAGAAATGCTACAGTAGATTTCTAAATAGAAAAATCTACTACTAGCAATCTCTCTATTAAAAATTAATTTTCTCCCAGAAAAACTATAAAATCCTAGTTAAAATTCGGAAAAACACATTTTTGCATTTTATTATATGATATCTAACAACTTTGTCTCGTAGGAGAAACGAGATCATAGAAAG
>MKEJ01046175.1:0-11004 GCA_001753735.1 Embelia ribes | reverse complement strand
GCTACTATAGTTGTTAAAGAAGTGTAACGTACAAGTCTTAATTATGTGATGCAACAAAGTATTTGATGAGAACAATATGCCAAATATACGACTTTTATCCAAAAGAAATGTGGCAAAAGGAAAAAATTGCTTATGGAATCCAAAGCATTTTAATAAATATAAATTAGTCTACAATAGCTAGGCATGTCAAAATCTCACATGACACGATTAATCAATACGAATTGGCATGAAGTAAACAAGTTTGGGTGAGATCTTAACGGGTTTAGATAATAAATAGGTCAACTAGTTTAACACGTTTGATAAACGGATTGTATTCAGATGAGACATGTCAACCCTTTTATAACTCATTTACTCATTTAAATAAAATTAATATAATAATAAACTAATATATTTTATAAATGACAGCCACAAAAAAAAAATATATAAATATATTTTTTCTAACCATAATCTAATATAATTATTTTGGATTATAGTTTGTACTTTATAATATAATGTGATATATTTAAACGGATTTGGTCAAGACCTTAACTAACACGTTTAAGAAACAAAATCGTGTACGGGTTTAAATTTTTTACCTATTTATAAAACGGATCGTGTACAGGTTTATGCATTTTTCATCCGTATGTTTAACCCAACACATTTGACACCCCCAAATAATAACATGGCATTTACCATAGGACAAATTTCTAAAATTTAGACGGGCAAAGAAAAGTAAATAACGCAGCCCCATCTACAACTTTACACTCAGGAAACCTAAACAGACCCTTTCTGAGCCAAATCGACCATGTTCATAACCAAAAACCTAAGCTGATTTTCTGAGATTTGGATAAAACACTTGAAGATCATCAACATTCGCATTTCATGGAGTATGAGTCATCTTTCTCCACTGCTAAGCACGATACAAGCTTGCGATAGCACACACATGCATGCTTTACAACAATAACCAAAGAGACGATTATATTAGAACAGACACTAGTAGATTGCTCAACACCAGCAGTGAGACAACGAAAAGACACTTGAACAAAGTATTTAACAAAAGGAGTAGGCCCTCCTTTCTGCTAATAATCAAGATAACAAAACACAATACACTATGTATCAATTAACTAATAGAACGATGAAAACACAAAATCCATCACTGCTGATCCACTACCACCATTAAAATACAAGGTCAGAGCTTAAGCACGTTCACCCCTGATCCTCCTGGCCAACTGGATATCTTTAGGCATGATGGTGACACGCTTGGCATGGATGGCGCAAAGGTTGGTGTCCTCAAAAAGACCAACGAGATAGGCTTCTGCAGCCTCTTGAAGAGCTAGCACAGCATGGCTCTGGAAACGAAGATCAGTCTGCAAAACCAAAAATTGACCAAACCCATTATCAGCATCAGCACCATTAGACTAATCAAATACAGAACAGTTTCTTGTCCATTAAAGGGCCAAAAACAAAATTGGAACAACTTTGAAAGCTCAAAAAAAAAAGAAAGAAAAATCATCATAACGTATACAAAAAATCGCCCTTGCACTTCTTGTCGGAAAAGAAAGGGGAGGGGATTGTTTTTTTTTTTTTAAAAAAAAAACTGATATCTAACACTCAATTTGCAAAGATACAAACTTTCTCAAAAAGAAATTAGTTTACCTTAAAATCCTGAGCAATTTCACGGACAAGCCTCTGGAAAGGAAGCTTCCTGATCAGCAGCTCAGTACTCTTCTGGTACTTGCGAATTTCACTGCATACATTCCAAAATACATGATTTGCCCTTAAGATGTCTCATCTAAAACTCCTACAAACACAAATCACAAGTAGCTGCATATCAGCTTACCGAAGGGCAACAGTTCCAGGGCGGTATCTGTGGGGCTTTTTCACACCACCGGTGGTAGGGGCAGACTTACGAGCAGCCTGAAACAACACACATAGTCATTAAACTCACATCGCATTGTTACCATCAACTTCTACGGTAATAATAATGTTAAAGAATGAGCATTTAGTTCCAACATAGGATATACATCTCCATAAGAGTACCTTAGTAGCGAGTTGCTTCCGAGGGGCCTTTCCTCCAGTAGACTTACGAGCAGTTTGCTTGGTCCGAGCCATCTAAAAAACCAAAGATAACGTCTCGTTATTTTTCCAAGACAGTCAAGCTCAAGGTAAATCTGTTATACCTTGTGATAATATGCCAACACTCACAAACCAGATCATTCATTGCAAAATAAAACATAGATAAAAACATTACAAACAAGCTAAGAATTGAATACCCCTTGTAACTACATCGAATCAAAATTAAATTATAAAACCAAATTCTGTTTATAAACCTTTCAGAACTGCATTGATTCAAAAGGATAAAAAAACAAAACTTTCATCATGGGTAAAGCATTTTTTTTTCTTTTCTCCAAAAGCTGCGTGATCAATTAACTGATAACTCATCAATAATTTCAGAACAATACGCAAGAGGAATATATATAACACCTTCAAATACAACGAATAACATGGATAAGAAGAACCCCAAACAAATTTTCCCACAATAAAGACGAACATAAACCAAAAATCCAATTAAATTGAAGGGCCATACAAGCACGTAAAAATGCAATTAAATTGAGAAAAGAAAAAGACAAAAAAAGTAGCACTAGTGCAAAGATCAGCAAACCCTAACCCTAAATTTGCAAACATAAAAACAAAGACCCAAAAATACCTCAACAGAATCGCATAGCAGAAGCTAGAATACAATCTTAATTAAAAAAAATTCATAATTATAAACAAAATTGAAAATTATACCTCTCAATTGACGATCTAGAAAACTCTCCAAGTTCTCTCTCTCTCTCTCTCTCTCTCTCTTGTCTTCGTTAAAAGAGGAGGGAGACAAGTTAAGGAGAACTGAGTGGAGTGAGTCTGTATTTTAGGACTTTTTCTGTGAAACTTTAGAGTTTAATAGTCTTTACGACCTTTTATTTATCTTTGTATCTCATGAATTGTATGTGCGAGAAAGGTAGATGAGCAAGTTGCCCTAATAGGATCGGGGGTATAGCAAAATTCATGCCATCGCCTAACGTGATATCTTAATTTGGTTTCATTTAGCCGATCTCAAATTCTTGGGATTAAGGCTTTGTTTGTTGTTGTATACATCCAACTTGTAACATAATTGTATCTGTATCTGTGCATATTGCATATATCGAATCTGTATTCTTCTTATATTGCCTTCGAACATCTGAGTACGAGTTTCTTAGATATGAAGAGTGCTTGTTACTTATAATCTAATATTGGATAATTGATTTTCCTTGTTGAGTTTCCAGAATAAGTTGGGAACTGTTGCATATGTAATTTGCTACCGAGAAAAAGCTAGTGGTTTTGGGTGGTTTAACACTGTTAGTTGCTAAGAATTATCTGTGGCCGGTGTCCCATAGCTAACATGACCTTTAAATAGTTTTATATACTTGCAATCTTGCACACAAACTATGATTTGTTCACTAAACAAGCATCTTCCTTCGTGATTACCGTTATTATCAATTGCAACTTCATACTTGTCTGAGACATCCTTCTGTTTGGAAAACTTTTATGGTTTGTTTTTGTCCTTTATTAATTCTTTATATTTTCCGTTATCAATTTTATTTTCATCAGTCAGCACAGAAATAATTGACTGAAGAGATTCGAGAAGGTGGAGAGGAAGCTGGATGATCAACTGGAAACATCAAAATCAATAAAAAATGAGGTGAAATTCAAAATGGTTTCCACTTAGACTCCGTGGTTGGCCGTGAAATATTTTCATGAATAACGTTCTACCTATTTTCCGGTGTTTGGCTACACAAAGCTAAGTAAACATTTTATAGAGGTAATACATTTTACTCCTGATAGCTGAAAATGATTTTCTAGTAAAATGAGCAAGTCATCTGGCTTGTAACTGCTCAAGCAGCAGATGTTATGTCTCTATAACCTTTTGTGATTGTTATAGGAATTTTCAAATTTTGAAAAATGAAAATATTCTTTTAACAGTCAAACTCCTATAAACCAAAAGTAAAGCAAATTTATCGTGTAAGATATTTCCATTCTTAAAATATTTTCCGTTCACCCAAACAGGGGCTTTTTGTGAAATATTGCGTTTACCCTTGACATATATTATAGAGTAGTGCACGCGAGAGTTTTAAAATTTCATGATTTCATATTTAGATGACCATGGGATGATAAGTGGTCATTGTCATGAATTATTTACTAGTCCAATTGGGGAATTTTGTTATAATTTCAAATTTATCTACCACATTTTTTTATGCTTTTGAAACAGGTTACTGATGTTCAAGAAGTTGTTTATCAAATTGGGGATAACTTGGACTCACTCCAAAGAATTGTTTCTGGCTTGGTCAGTATAATTAGTTTGACATAAACTATTTTTTAAATGCTTTTTATTTT
The DNA here is from genome assembly GCA_001753735.1 of Embelia ribes. Taxonomy (NCBI): domain Eukaryota; kingdom Viridiplantae; phylum Streptophyta; class Magnoliopsida; order Ericales; family Primulaceae; genus Embelia; species Embelia ribes. The sequence goes on along the minus strand of MKEJ01046175.1, from coordinate 6,612 downwards.
ATTTTTCTCCTCCTATCTTATTGGCGTTTATCTGATATATTGACTTTAACATTGTTTGTAGTATGGAACAGTGTGTTCGCTGAAAGACAAACAGGTAAATGCACAGTTAGGGAGTTTAGATAATTTTTTTCTTCTTCTCAGATCATTATAGGAAATTTAGTATATGAAATGATAAAAATAAAAATATGACTTCATGTTACCATCAGAAATTATTCTAAGATGCTGAAATGAAATATTTCCTCTGATGATTCACTAGTTGTGGGGATGATTACCTTTTTCAAATCAAGAAAATGATATAGCTTCATTTTTCTAGTTTTTTGAGGCAGACAAAAACTAAAAAGTTGAGCTTAAAAGCTGAACAACCACATGCCATATATGCAACTTAAAAGCTAAAAAAACAAATAAGCCAAGCTTGTAAGCTCTACCAACCAAGCCATGACTTTCAATTTAGACGTTTCACTTTTCACCTTGTAGGTTGGCTATTCTATTGTTTCTTCTTAAGCACATTCACCTGTAGCTATCCGTATGAGTCACTACCACGAGGTTGCTGGTGTTCCCGTTTTCATGCTTATGGTCATATATCTAATCCTTTTTCAACAATTGTCGTCTTTGAGGCAGTTTAAGTGTCTTAGGTCTTACTATAAATATCTCACTTGTAAGCCAACTATCTAAATTTGTAGTACTATTTATTAGTTCATGTTGTTCATGAATTTTACATTTAGAAATGTTTAAACTTCCATATTTTGCTTGAATTTTTTTATTAATTTTCACTTTCCTATCCCTAATCTTTTCTTTGACTTGTGGATGCGTACAGGATCAAACTATCGCTGGGATACAGTTCCTTTGCCACTTTACCGAGGGAAAAAGAATGAAAATGCCAGAAATAATTCAGGTTTGCACCAATTCATCTTAATAAGTTTTGTTTACACTCTCAAAATATTTCAAAATTTGAGATTGTGCATGGAAACGAAAGGAATTTAAACTGTGAGGCTTTACCGCTTTGGATAATTAAGGTCTATATGCTATAGTGAGAAGTGACTGTGAGTTCAGTCATATTTGTATAGCTGTGGTGTTTCTCGAGCATTAATTTCACAATTTTATGTGGCTGTGATTTGAAATTCTCACATAGCATTCAAGCTTATATCATTATAATTCTATTGATATCTAGAAAACATTGCCATTTTGTAATAAAAAAATCCTGGATCACTATTCATTCAAATCCACTAATCCTTGTGCAGCATAAAGGAATAGAATGAGGATCTTAAAAGAAGTTTAATGTTTGGTATTCTTTTTGTAAGGGGTTACTGGCTGTTTTCAAGTAAATTTATGTAGTTCAGAATTTAATTGTCCTTTTGGAACTCATTTATGGCAATATCATTGCTATATTTTCATAAATGGAGCAATCTTTGTTTGAGTTTGGTTTCACCCATGTCAAAAAGGAGAATGGGTCATGGAGTCCCAAATCCATTGGCTTGTTCGGACCCAAACATGTACAAAACCTTAATGTTTTCTTTTTTGTTTGATGGGTTCGAAAGTCCTATTGTGACTTCCTTTCTTGGCTGGAGCTTGAGCTTTTCTTCCATTAGGCCATATTTAATCTTTATCGTACTTGCATAGTTACATCATCGTTTTTCAGCGGGAACTTAGACTCACTGATAAGTACTGCGGTTATCTAACATCTACCGATAACCCCAAGCTTCAAGGTTTGTCTCTCCCCATTTTCTTTTTCTTCTTTGTGCTACAATTAATTGGATAATCGGGTGACATTATTTTGGACTCCTAGGTAATTTGACCATCCTGTTTCCTATGAATATTTTTAATTCCATGAGCAGTTATTGTTTCGATTTTTTGGTTCAATTCAATTATCCTATCCCCTTAGTACTTGTTTTCTTGTATTTTTTATGTGAAAACTGGTTTTTTTTACAGCTGATGAAAAAGGACTGGTGTATCTAGCTTTTATAGGCCAGAAAAATGGAACAGTTTGATTCAAAGCTCAACCAAAAAAGCTCAACTCTTATTCCACTTGAATTAAGTTTGAGAGCAAATCTTAGTGAATTTCTAGAATTGCTACAACAGAACTTAATTATGACCTCATTCGTCATTGATATATGGTCTATTTGATTGCAGGCACTAAAGGAAATTGCAGTTTTAATACTGTCAGAAAATGGCACTACGTGAATGACTAATGCTACAGTGCTAGACAACATCACAGTTTTGTAGGGCTCGGTGAGGTAAATATAGACGTTTCTTAGAGAAATCTTTTGGAAGTGTGTCTGCGACTCTGCATATTAGATTGATTCAGATTATTTCAATAGGTCATGTAACTGAAAATATTTAGATAATGAAAATGTAGTCTGTTTTACATAATTCATTTCACGTAAAGGATCTTAACTTAGAACTGCATCACTTTTGTGATGTTATAGATTTGAAAATTTACACAGAATTTTGTTCCGCAGTAATGTGACTTTTAAGAAGATAAAAACTAGCTTTGTTTGAAACTAAGAACAAAATTGAAAGCACCCGGTTTAACCTTCTAGCTTTTTTGGCATAAAAAAAAACTCAAGATGGGCAACCAAGTGCATACTGGCTTTTAAGCATTAAAAATAGAAAAGTTTTAGCTTAAAAGCTACCACCAAATAAGCTATTGCTACGAAATGTGCATTGCCATTATCCTCGTAGGTGGAGCATTCATGTACTAATACATTGCATAGTATCAGCATTATTTCCAACTCATATCTTCTGCTATCTTTTCCCTTTTTCTTCCTTGAAAGGGGATACGTTCCCGTGATATTTAACTATTCTTTAGGGTGGCCATGAAAGAGCTGACTATATATGCACATATGCATGACATTGAAATGATTCCAAATTCTTGAGATTAAGAATTTATTTGTGTTGTACCTGTGAAGGTTTGCAAAATACTGGGAGGACATGAAGCAAGAGTTGAGTGCAATAATATATGAAGGCTACAAGTAGATTTCATTTTCAGCATGCATATGGAATAAGATCATGTATGACCAATTAGTGGGTTATACATTTTGGATTAGATATGTTTAACATATTTATTGCAATTTATAATCGTTAGGGGTTTTTTAATTTGTCATGCTATGATTCATCATCTACACTTTAAGCTGTCCTCCGGTTGATGTATATGAGAAATCTAGAGTTTCCTACGTGTATATATCGTTTTTATTTATGTAGTGCAACTTCTTTATCTAAATCTAGAGGCACGAGGCATGAATTTTCTGCTGATCTTTAACACCACTGCCCCCCCGCCCAAACGCCTCCCCATAGGCGACCGACCCACAAAAAACAAAAACTCCCCAAAACGACGACAACAACAACCAAAAAACGAAAAGAAAAGAAAAGAAAAAGAATGTTTGATGAATGAATATATAATGGGGGGTGTGACATCTGAGCCGGACGATCCCTCGAACAATTATACACTTAGCTGGGCTGTCTTATAGCCCACTGCGACGGTTTAGGTGGTATATATCTCTCCAGTTTTGTCTTCTAAGCTTCAGCTGTGTTACTTTTCTCTGGCGTTTGGACTGCCTGTCCGACTCCTGCGCACATGCTAGGGGTAGAAGTGCTCGGGAAGAAAGGGATTCGGCTGAACACCCTCCAATGCTCCAGTGTGTACTAAATATATATGCGCCTTATGGTATCGATATAGAGAGAAAGAGGTTCCGATCAATCTGATATATGAAGTTGTGATTTTGCGAATGCAACTCTTTTTCCCAGAGACGTGCTGAGATACTTGTAGGATCGTATGGGGGTGGGGTCTGCCCTATCTACCGCGTCCCTAGCCCTAAGGGTGGAGGCTGATAAAATATTTCTTTTTTCATTTGTGATTATTAATTCTTCATGTAAACATTTTAATTGGCCTCAGTCCGCATGCATTTGCCACCATTTCTTAGAACTTTGGGGCTAAAAAGGCATGTTCCGGGCAGGGGACGAAGCCAGGATTTTTCTTCAGGGGCCAAAATTTAATTAAATCAAACGAAACAAGTTTTATATATTTATATGTATTTCTATAAGAAAAAAAAGTACAATAGAAGAGAGAAATATTATTTTTAATTCCCAAATCTAAATTACAATTTATCCTTTTGAATTGCCATATTTTGAAAATAATTCATAATAACCTCATTCGACAAGCTACTAAAAGTATCTTTTTCGACAAATGCTATCAAACAAGCATTCAAAAACTGATCTCCCTTTCAATTGCGAAGTCTGAGTCTTCAAAATTTTCATGGCAGAGAATGTTCTTTCTAGACTGGCTGTAGCAACAGGTAAAATCAAAGCCAAACACAAAAGCTTGTAAACCAATGGATATGTCATATTTCTTCTTGTTTCAACCATTTTTTGAGAAATGTCACTCAATCCCTTCACGTCTGTAAGCTTAACATTCAAGCACATATCTAAAATAAAATTCTCAAGTTGATCTCCAAGCGCCAAACGCTTAACATCTGAAAAATCTTTTGGATAAAATTCGGCTAACCGAATCAACTTCTTCTTGTCAAAAGAAGCAAAACAATTAGACGGGTTGAAACAAGAAACACAAAGCAACAACTCCGTACTTGCTTCATTGAATCGATAATTTAGCTTTTGTAGTTGCATATTGATGACGGAATTGAACAACTCAATATGGTAATGATGAGAATATAGTATTTCTTGAGACATACTAGTTGATCTACCTTTAACTACATACACGTCATCCATCTCGGGAATACTGATATGATTCTTCCGACAAAAAATGGAAGCTTCTTCTACCAAACAATTCCATCCATCGTCCCTCATCGCTTGGAGTCTTCTCTTAGAAATATCAACGAGAACAATAGCATTCACAATATCTTGGTCTTTTCGTTGCAATGCTTGGGACAAATCATTCGTTATTCCCAATATTGATTTCATCAAATGTAAAGTAATCACAAACTCAAAACATTGCATACCATCTAATAATCAAGATGCTTGGAACCTTTGAACATAATATAAACCATCTGTTACAACATCATCAAGCACATCAACCACTGAGTCAAACATACTAATCAAACTATTTAGAGTACCATAATGAGATCCCCAACGTGTATCGCAAGGATGAACTAGAGTTCTTTCTTGATTTAAGCCTTGCCCACTTACAATCTCTTCATTCTCTAGACCATTGATTATTCTTTCAACTTGTTTATCCCGAAAGGCATCAACACGCTGACATGAGGCTCCAACTATATTGACAATTTCATTGATCAAAAGAAATAGCGTTTTGATGAGGTTGTGGTTTCTTGCTACTGATATAAGAGCTAATTGAAGTTGATGGGAAAAATAATGGACATAATAAGCAGAAGGGTTCTCTTTCATAATAAGAGCTTTCAATCCATTATATTCACCTTGCATATTACCATCCCCAACGTAACCTTGCCCCCGCAACATAGAAATGCTCAAACTATATTCAGAAAATAAGTTTTCAAGTGTAGCTTTTAATGATGTAGCGGCAGTGCAAGCAACATGTTTAATACCCAAAAAACATTCAACCACACATCCTCTTTTATCAACAAATCTCAAAACAACAACCATTTATTGTTTCACCGACACATCACGAGATTCATCAATAAGAACAGAAAATAAGCCACCATCAAGCTCTCCAATTATGGCTTTCGATATTTCAAATGCAATTACCTTTATAATATTCTTTTAAATTGGAGGTGATGTTAATTTACAATTTTAAGGAGCATTTTTTAGCACAACTTTCCTTGTCTTCTCATTATTATCGTAAAGAAATTGGAGTAATTCGATAAAATTGCCTCGATTGCTTGAATCTTCAGATTCATCATTACCACGAAATGAAAGTCCTTGCTTTAAAAGAAATTTAATACACTTTATTGATGCACTAAGGCGAGTCCTATAATTTATTTTTGCTTCTTCTGTGACTTTCGTAAAACTTGATTCTATGTGTTGTTCTTGGTTAAGGAAATCTCGACGTTTCTAATAGGCTTGACCATGGGCACTGTTATGATCCCTCTCGTGTGTCTTAATCTTGTCTTTTCTTCTCCAATTTTTAAATCCCATTGAAACAAATTTATCACCACCACTTTGATCTCCACACTCATTTTTGAAAAGATAACAATACATGCAAAATGCAACATCCTTAGAAATGCTATATTCTAACCAAGGGAATTCATCAAAGCATGAAGGATTGAACCTTCACATATGGCGACCAATTTTTATTTGTGGAAACTCATGACTACATGGTTGACAAAAAGGATTTTGATTATACTTTCTACGAACTCTTTCATGGATATTGGGATCATAGTCAGTAATTTTAGGTTGTAGCCCTGGATCGGATGGAAGTTCGCGCAAATCAAAGTCTAAACAACTAATTTTATTGTGACGAGTTGAAGATGGCTCTTCTAAACTTGATTTTCTTTTCTTACAAGAATCATTGTCTAATAGGGATGTTGATTTATGTGCTTCCAATGATGATATTTTAATACTTGATATTTTGAAAATTATTGTCGCGCCCCCGAATCCCAAGCACCCGGAACCCGGGAGTGCGAGTGTATTACACAACTCCAAACCCGTAATCAACAACATAATAATATTCTGCACAATCATATCTCA
>MKEJ01046166.1:0-16675 GCA_001753735.1 Embelia ribes | reverse complement strand
TGGTTACTATTATGTTTTTTTTTCTTTCAACTCACGTCCCCGGGTTTATGGGAATTCGTGGCATGACAAACCAAACTTGTTAAGAGCTTGACTTAGAGTATTTTAGTTAATAAATGAGCCAAACTTAAATAATAAATAAGTATTGTTAAATAAATGAGTCAAGTCTGAATAACCTCTGCGTTGACTTGATAAGGACTTGTTGATTAATTTTAGATAATATATTTATATGCAAATTTTAAATATGAGGAGTAAGTTTATACAGATAAAACCTTATATTTCAGATTGAAGAGAATGGATCAAGCGACGTGTGCTTTGATACAGTTTTTGACACTAATTATCTATATTATTAAATTCAGTTTGATCCAACAGGTGAACTGATTGAAATGTATCTAATCGTTAGATCAAACTGGATCTAATAGTGTAAATTATCCTTGTCAAAAACTGTGTCAAAATACGTGTCCATTGATCTTCTCCTCAAATTGAATCCAATAAAAGGAAAACATAGTTTTGATTTTATGTGATGGTAAAGTTTTTAACAATTTTACCACTTTGTGATAGAAATATTAAGTAGAAAAAACAAGCTTCATGATAGAACAATGTATGCACTTTAAAGAGGATAAGAGAAAAATGTTGAAAAACAAATTTCATGATATGCAATACTTGGATCTTCAGTGTCATTTATTTGGTTGCATATCCTCTCAAGTTGTGAGAGTTATCATATGTTAAGGATATATTTTTGTTTAACTTCTCTCATTAGTCGGCTTTCTTTAGCAACAAGATAACAATTTTTTTAAAGCAGGCTTTCTGTTAAATTCTTACCAATGACTTCGTGTTTCTGTTGGTTGAATTATTTTGTTGCCTTTGGGCTGGTTTGAATCTTCTTTATATATCTTTTTTATTTTTGTTATAAAATCTTTAATTTCCAAAAAAAAACATATTAAGTAGAAAAAATTATCAAATAATGTAATTATTTGATATATCCATTAATACGAATATTAATTGATGATTCTATCAGAGATCCAAGTTAATAATATATTTTCTAAACTGTTTAATAGATAAATAATAAGTGAGGTCAACAAATTCAATGAAAACAAAATCTTGAATAAATTTAGGCTAGATTCAATCTCACATAAGTCACACCTGAATAATTAAAAAAAAGCTATGTCCAAAAAATAATAATAATAAAAAAGCTCATGAAAGAACAAATTGAGCATGAATAGACTCCAACAATAAAGTAAAAACAATTCTGATCTGGCTAGACTCAATTCGCAAGTCGGCTAATTTACAACTCATAACTGACCGTTTTCAAGAAGACACTTATTATATTTACCTTATAGTTCATCCATTCACTTATAATAGACATATTTCATATTTAATTCAAAAAAAATTATTTTTTTTTGGAGATTTGCGTTATGTACAGATGGAAATGACAATTTTATTTCTTTTTAGTGGGAGCACATACTTCTTTATTTCGAGGATTGATTGATGACCCCCTACGTGTATATTTTGGCGGTAGGGGAGGGGAGTATACGGAAGATGGATATTTAACACTAAAATAAATAATGTAAAGATTAAGAATACTTTTTGAGATATATATATATATATATAATTTAAAAATAAAAAAATTGAGAATATTTTTATAATTATATAGATTAAATCCTATTCTTGTTGTCAAAAACTGTACCTTAGGGTAATATTGTTACAACTGTGAGTAAATTTTCACCCGGATGTATATGCGTTTGTGTTAGAAAGTTTTAGCCATGCGTGTGCTATTGTATATAAAAGCTTAGGGAAACTAAAATCCGCCAAACGGGGTCAGAAGTGTGTCAGCCTCAGAACTGATGATTTCAGAAGCTACAGTAATTAACATTTATTACTTTTTTTATTTTATAAACAACATTAAATAACAATGACAAAAATGAAAATTTTTATATTTTTATTATTATCATTAATGCTCTTGACGTTTACATTAAAAAGGGTCAACCGTACTGATACACTTACATCATCATCTTCTGTTGAAAAAGATAGCTCTAAGATTTCCTCTGAATCTCTCTCTCTCTCTCTCTCTCTCTCTCTCTCATCATCCCCTACGCCATTTCTCATTTTGGAACGTTTATATTCCCTACCATATGACGCTCTATATTTTATAGATAGCACAGAGAATAGTGTGTGTGTGGATTTTTATTTTATTTTGAAAAACAGAAAAAAGATAGTGTGTATATACTGAGATGCAGAGCTTCAAACCGCTTGAACAAGCTTCAACAAATTCCACAATGTATTGCCAATCCCCTTACTACTTAAGGTTGGAACTCTTTTTATGTACAATTTTATTCTTTTTTTGTGGGTTTTAAAATTAATTTGAATTTTTGGGTTTCTGTTTGTATACATTTAATTTTGGATAAAATAATCTTTTTTTTTATTTTTTTATTTTCAACACTTTAAAAACCAAAATAAAGTGGCAGAGACCGGTCCAAAACGGGATAAAATAATTTCCGCCCCAATAGGTTTTTTTAAAATTTCAAAATAACCACTAAAGTTTCAGACATTACACTATACCCCTTGAGGTTTGTATGTGCTGTGCGCTTTCCCCCCCTAGACTTTTGGTATAGTGAAATTCAGCTTAATGTCATAAATAACACATAAAATTACCAAAATACCTTAAATTAGCACCTATTCTCTTATATTTTAATTTTTAAAAATAAATTGTATATATATATATATATATATATAAGAAATGTTTTTATTAAAATATTTTATTTTATTTTTCTCAACTATTTGCTTCAAATTAAATTAAATAATAAAAAACAAGATATACTCCCACAATCTACAATTAATTGCCTTTTTTTTATTGGGCACAAAGTTTAAGAAAGAATAAAAAAAATAAATCTTAAATTCTGAATTTAGTGTAACTTACCATATTTATCCTTATCAACCTTTGTCATATATTATTATTTTTAATCGGGCACAAAGTTTAAGACATAGTTTAATAAATTAAAATTTAAAATTTGAATTTAATGTAACTTACCATATTTATCCTCGTAAACCTTTGTCATATTATTGTTCTTAAAAATGATGATAGGACAAATTTGAAATTATATTCAATTTTCTAATAATTAGACTATACCAAAATAGTAGCGGATAATTTTTATAAGGCGTGCAAAATAGAAATATGAGTAATTATTTGTGTACGAAGTGAGTAATGAAATCTTTCCATATATATATCAAACTTGTTTTTTGAAATATTCACGTATTTCCCTCATGTAAATAAATTGATATGGGAATGGCTAGAGATTATATGTATATGATTAACAATTGAGTGAGATCAAACAAGTGTTGAGAATCATACATTTTACATATTTTCTTATCCTCACAGAAACCACTTCATTTTGCCCTTTCCAATCTCCTCCAGTCAACCAACCTCTTCATCCTTTAAATAAAAAAAAAAAAAAAACACAAAAAAAAAAAAAAAAAAAAAAAAATTTTTTTAAAAAAAAAAAAAAAGAAGACTTCAACTATCTCCAACCAAAATCAATCTCCCCCTTCTCTTCCTTTTCATTTCTCTCCTCTCTCCCTCTGTAAATTCCCCCTCCTCTCTCTTCACTCCCATGGCTGCAGCAGTGAGTGCCGCAGTCTCTCTCCCATCATCCAAATCCTCCTCTTTCCAATCCAGAACATCAATCGTCTCAACACCTGATAAAATCAGCTTCAACAAGGTACAAAAATTACACCTTTTTAACATTACCCGTTTTCATTCCCTCCTAGTTTCAATTTTTTTTCTTCCAAAACTCCAATTCTATATTTTGGTTTTTCTTTTTGAGCAATACCCATTTGTTTTTTTTTTCTTCAAATTTTTTCAATCTTTTTGCTAGACTCTTGAATTCTAATTTGTTGGTTTTTATTTTTAAGGAATACCCATTAAGTTTCTTTCAAAGTTCCAATCTTTTTGCCAATCCCTTCTATTCTAATTTGTTGGTATTTCTTTTTGAGCAATACCTATTTAAATTTCATTCAAAGTTTCTATCTTTTTCTTTTCAAATTCTAAAAAATTTTTTTGTTAGTTTTTCTTTTTGAACAATACCTATTAACACTTTCTCTCAAAGTTTCAATCTTTTTTCCAAATTCTTTGTATATAATTTGATGGTTCTTTTTGAGCAATACCCATTTAACTTTATTTCAGAATTTCAAAGTTTTTGCCATATTCTTCACATTTAATTTTTGGGTATTCTTTTTTCTGATCATTTAGGTTAGCTTGCCCTATAGAAATGTATCCACATGTGGGAAATTGGGTATGGTCATCAGAGCTCAGGTCACAACAACCGAGACCCCTGCGAAAGTGGAGAAAATATCCAAGAAAATGGAAGAGGGTGTGATTGTGAACAAGTTTAGGCCGAAGGAACCTTATATTGGGAGGTGCCTTTTGAACACTAAGCTAACCGGTGATGATGCCCCGGGTGAAACGTGGCACATGGTCTTCAGCACTGAGGGTATTTGTGTGTGTTAGAGTTATCGCACATCATTTATATATTTATCTAGTCTGTGGTTTATAATGGTCTCCTCCCATCCTTTTAGTGGGAAGTTTGTATGCTTTAACATGGTATATGTGCTCGATGTTGGTTTTTACTTCCTGCCCCTTAATTATATTCACTTCATGGGCACTTGATGGGCCAATGCATAAGTGAGGTGTTAGAGTCTATTATTTGGCTCACACGCTTGCATATTGGTCTATGGTTTATAATGGGCATGTCTCCTTCTTGTAATAAGTCCTTTTAGTGGGATGTTTATGAGCTTTCATTGTGTGTATTATAATTATCAATTGATCACTTCTGATTTGTTTAAGTACTCAACCATGTTTGAGATATTTATTGGTAATATTTTGTATTATAACGATATGAAGGGGTAGTTTTGAAATGAGCTTGCAGTTTCAAGACCTAATTGATTTTAACTTTTGGACTTATTTTGTTCTTATTGCCTTGCGAAGTTTATGTACAAGTAACAAATACCTTCTCCAAACTATTTGGTTTGGTTTTTTGACTTTTCATTTTGTCTTACGGTTCTGATTTTCAATGTTTCACTACTGAAAACAATTAAGTATTTATCAAGGGAGAGTAGGATTTAGTGTATATTTTTGTAGATGACAAGCTGATGGATGCAAACAAGTTTGTCTTTTGTTTGTGTAATAAAGATTAATATGATGGATTTGAAATAAGTAGTGTATTATCATAATATGATCCTGCTAAGGATTTTTTGTTGTCATACGGATGTAATCATTTAATGCGAATGGATGATATTTGTTCCAAAATTCATCCCAAATTTATATCGATTTTAAACTGCTAATTTAACTGGAGCTTTGAGCGACTGAAAACTCCGTTGCTTGTTTCCTATTTTAATTTCTTACAGAAACAATTTTTGGAACCAACAAAAAAGAACTTTTCTGTCGGTCTAAAGCTGAAGTGTTTTCATGATAGTTCTTGGGGAACTGTTTTCGGAACCAATCCGTGATACATGTTTTAGCTGTGATTTCAGAACCAGGGAACAACTCGAACTATATGCAAATGCAGTCTATATTTCTGCAGATTGGTTAGTAAAATTTTGGGTACTTTTGGGTCTGATTTTTGTTTGTTGGATTGATAGGAGAGATACCCTACAAGGAAGGGCAATCGATTGGTGTTATTCCAGAAGGTATTGACAAGAATGGGAAGCCTCACAAGCTCAGATTGTACTCAATTGCTAGCAGTGCTCTTGGTGATTTTGGAGACTCCAAAACTGTAAGTCATCCATTTGACTATATCAGAGAGATACCGAATATGTCAAATGGCATTTTCCTAGTATAGCTTTTTGCATTGATCAAATTTGAGAACTGTCAGTCTATTATTCCTTTAAAGAATGAGAAAATTTGAGAGGCATTATGTGTTTGTTTTTTCGTGCAGGTATCCCTATGCGTGAAAAGGCTCGTGTACACCAACGACAAAGGGGAATTAGTTAAAGGAGTCTGCTCAAACTTCTTGTGTAAGAGAGCTATTTTTCCCCCTTACTTTTCTAATTCAAAATTGGAATTGAAAAAGAATTACCTTGATACACATATAAAACTGATATCTGTTTAGCTAAGTGCTTCCAACTAAAAAGATATGATACAATTCAGGTGACTTGAAGCCCGGAAGTGAAGTGAAGATCACTGGACCAGTTGGAAAAGAAATGCTCATGCCTAAAGATCCTAATGCAACTGTTGTTATGGTATGATTACTAATCACATGTTTGATTCGAGTTTCGTGTTATTTAAAGCTTTTTGCTACAAAAAATATATTTGATAGATGCATAAATCCTCAGTTTTTCCTTAAATTTTATTTTTATTTCAAGGGAGACCACGTGTGGTTTCAGAGTGTCTAAGTTAACTTGAAAACATCAAGAACCTCACAGAATAAGTCATTGGAAAACTACATCAAGCATGTTTTTCTTATCAAGAAACTTATTCCTTAAAAGTTTTAAATGATATTGAGAACTCAAAACTGAAAACACAACCAGAAGGACCCTAATTGGCTTTAAATTGCAGCCCGTGGAATTGATGAGTTTGGTTTTCTGTATTTCCAGTTCTCCAAATGACTTTTCTTTAGCTTGTGTGTTACTTTGTTTGTTTAACATATAGAGTTGATGTTCAAATGTTGCAGCTTGGAACTGGAACTGGAATTGCTCCTTTCCGCGCATTCTTGTGGAAAATGTTTTTTGAGGACCACGAGGACTATAAGGTTAGGCTGTCATCTGTCTTATATTTCTCAGGCTTTGATTTGTATCCTCACAACCTTGTATCTGATTTGAAATGAAGAATATAACTGAAAACATTAAAAATTTGGACCAAGAAAACGATAACAAGCAGCTTTTATGTTCAAAGGGCTAATCTAAGATCAAGATCAAACAATTGTAGAAAAGGAATATTTTCATCTGAGGATTGGTAACAGAACTAGGTGGTTTTCAAAAGACTTGTTTTACATATTGGTATTTGGGTTGTTATTGGCTAATGTTTTATGTTGTTAATAAGTCACTAAAGTTACTTTTACTTACATATAACATGAGGTATTGAAACCATTACATGTTTCATTTGATACCTAAGTGGTTTTAAAATTCTAATAGAACAACTGCGAGTCTGCGGTCCAATCAGATTTTGGAGTTCATAAGGTAACTATGTACTCAGTATGAGCCAAATATTGAATATTTTAAATGTTCTATTTTCTAAACTCGTTGTTAAGGACGATTCAGTGTCCATTTGGTAGTTTGTTCACAACTTCCCTTTACTACCATGGATGTTTTCTACCATAGGTATCTTGTGTGGTTTCTTTTCAATTTTTGATTTATTTTATCATGATATTGACTCATTTGCTCTTTTTAGTTCAATGGTTTAGCATGGCTCTTCTTGGGTGTTCCCACTAGCAGTTCACTACTTTACAAGGAGGTAAGTTGAAGACACGCTCACTTTTCTGTTTTTATTACAAAAATAAAAACAAATACCTTTCATTACAATCCAATATTAATAATACTGTGACTAAATACAGGAATTTGAGAAGATGGAGGAGAAGTTCCCAGATAACTTCAGGCTAGATTTTGCAGTGAGCAGAGAGCAAACAAACGAGAAAGGCGAAAAGATGTATATCCAAACCCGTATGGCTCAATATGCCGAGGAGCTATGGGAGTTACTCAAGAAGGATAACACCTTTGTATACATGTGTGGGCTCAAAGGCATGGAAAAGGGTATCGATGACATTATGGTTTCTTTGGCTGCTAAAGACGGTAAACTTATTTTTTTTATGTCATTAACGTGAGCAAATTTATTCAGAAAATTAAGAGTTAAGATCCTCTCCATTACCTCAAAGTAATGGACCGCCTCCATTAATGATCCAAAGGTCTGGAATAAACCACAATAACGATGGACCATGATGGTGATTGTCCTTCTCATGTAGAGAATTGTGATTAAACTAGTTTGATTGCAGCTTTAAAGCTTAAGCTTTTAGGTTATTCCAACTAAAAAGTCGGTGTGCATTTGGTTGCTAAGCTTTCTAAGCGGGATTTCTTTTGCTGTTTGACTTAACGAAGCTAGAAGTTTTTAAGCTGAATGCATTTTTCTATATTCTTATTTTGGAAAAAGCTTGTTTTTTTGTTGAAAAGTTGCAAACAGGCAAACCCTTAATACAGTGTTGCAATAAACATGCCCTGTTTTTTTGTTTTTTGTTTTTTTGCAATCAGGCATTGATTGGTTGGACTACAAGAAGCAATTGAAGAAGGCAGAGCAATGGAATGTGGAAGTCTACTAACAGCTCTTGTCCTATGATCTTCACATTGTTAAAGTTTACCTTGTTATTGTGTAGATATGCAACTTCATTTGTATTTGTCATCATCTTTCTCTCCCTTGTTTTTTGGTTTTCGTTTTTTAATTACTATATAAAGTATTTTGCATTTTTGAAAATACAACAAACCCTGAATAGCGGAAGATTATGGGAGATTCCAATTTGACGATATTACTTTTGGCCATCATAAATTTACATTTGGAGTCATTTTTCTTTTATGGTCCCGTGTGTTAGTCATGAAATTATGAAATACAATTTGCTAAGACAACAACCATATTCGTCCATTATTGGTGCAAGTATTTCTCGTAGCCTAAAACAAAGAAGAAAAATTTGTGTGTCACTGCATTTTTGTACACGGAATCCTGGTTTCAAACCTTTTAACTAGTCTTTTTGGGTAGGATTAAAAATGCTAATGGTTAGCGGTCTAACTAACTTTCTTTCTAATGTATGAGTTCTGTTATAAAAAATAATAGTTGGTGGATGATTTGGGTATGATTTCACGTTAGATATTGGTATGATTCATGCCCTTATTCATGTTATAAATAATAATAGTTGGTGGATGATTTGGGTATGATTTCACGTTTAATCATTCTTTTTATAAAAATAAAAATATATACAGGTATTAGTCTTGTTGACAAGTTTAGTTTTTAGTCTCTTATCTTACTTTAATGCAGATTACTTTATTTAATCAGCACGAGTCTCTACAAGAAAAATATTTCAAACTCTGCAAATTTTTTTATAAATTTGTTAAGATTTATATTTTAAAATTTTGAGAAAGATGTATATATATGGTAGCACCAAATTCAATTTGTTAGCCAAATATTTTTGTGTTATGAAGATATGTCATAGAAATTTTCAATATTATTGAGCAATTCTATTGGAAACCTAAAAAGAAGAAAATGACAGGTGGGGATCATGTTTTAAGTCATGAGAATATATATATATATATATGTATAAAAGAAAAACATTGTTTTCTCCTGCTATGAAAATGGGCTAGGGCCAAACATGTTTTAATGATAGTTTATTTGGAAATTTTATTTTTATAATTTGGTGTCAAGTCTCACGGCAATTGAGTGGTTGGAGATGTGAATCACTTATGATGGGCCACCAATATTTGAAAAATAAAATAAAATATAGTTGAAGAAACTGGGTGGAGCTTTTGGAGCAATCTCCTATTTAGCTGAGCATATTAATCACTTCCGGATACAGTGATACAGAAAGGGATACCAAAAGTAAATATTTTTATAAAAGTTTATGGATTTGTCAAGATTATATTTTTACAAACAGAGCAAATTTTGGCGACCATATACTTTTCACTATATTACTATCAAGCATGACCACCTTATATCTTTTAATTTGAGTGTTTTGGCAAATATTAGAGAAAATGGCTTTAATGCATGAGAATTTAATTCCACATCACCAAGTGTAGATGTTAGTTAAACAACTTTCTCCATTATATGGTGGGCCTATGTTTTAACAGATGTCTTCACAAAATTACACAAGTTTTTGCAACATCAAAATATTTTGCAGTAGCCTGAGTTACTAGCTCACTCCAAAATAGACACTATGATGGTAGTAAATAACAAAGGAAGTAGGTTTTTATTATTTTATAAATGTCTCAATTTAAATTTTATAATTGAGATTAAATTAATATTTATTTGAGATATTTTTCAAATTAAAAATATGGACCTGATGGAGCACGTTAAATGGTCGACCAGACTACAAAATATTTACTAACATTCCCATTTGACTTACAGGGTGAATAATCAAACCATCTGACATATTACGGGTACTAAATTATTATGCTTATAAGCCTAGCAACACACATATATATATATATATATATATATATCAGATTTTATTTTTGGCTTCAATCGAAAGGAAATGAATTTATTAATGATAATCATCATTTTCGCATAATTGGCATTAGAAATAAATATAATAACTCTTAAGGAACCCTCTAACCAGTTTTGCTACATTTTTAATATGAATGGTAGAAGGTGCACGGTTGTAGATGGTGGCATGGTAGTAGGTATGGGTCATTAGCCTAAATATGGCCTTAGTTTGGTATATTAGAGATGCCCTCTATATATGAGTATAAGTTGATAATGAGGGAGATGCAGGATCATTTGCCCCCTTACAGTAAATTAATTATGTCATTATTGTATAACGAAAGTAATTTCGAAATGTGATTATAAGATGTCTAGATTTTGGTGTTTTATATTATTTTTCCATTTTTGGAAAAAAGCATAAATGACTGAACAAGTAAATAAATAGTTTAATTAGCTTAACTATATTAAGCATATGAAGTATAAAATTAGAGTTGTTGGCAAGCCTCTAAATTAACAATTGAAGTTATTTAATTTCATAATTTTAAGGTACAAAACATACTTAGAGATGGGTATTCCCAAATCTCATTGTATAATGAGATCAAATCTAAATATCTTCTACTTCTAAACATGCCTACATTGAGTAAGTACTCCGCTTCTATATAACGGCATGATAACTCTTATAAAAATTCAATGTGGAATAAACTGTTCATTTGTGCACGTGAATGATACATACAAAAGTTCTTAAATGTGATGATCTTATCTTTCTCAATAAGGGGGAGAATAGTATCATTTTAATAACGAACAGAGAATGTTACAAAATATATTTACATGAAATTATATTAATTACTACTACATATAAGAGTAAGGGGGATTTATCTCAATTTATGTGTTGCAAAAATTATATACGTCATCAACAAATGTGATGATAAATACATAAATTGCTTGGGACAATATATTACAGGATCTGCGTAATGTCCAAGGATATATATATATTGGGACATAATAAATTTAATTATTCTAAAATGTGAAATAAATGAAAGATATAAATAAATGAAAAATACAAAAGAAGAAAATGTTTGTTTGTGCTTTGTACGGGGCTCGAATGCGACCTAAAGGTAGGTTGACAACACTATGAATCCTTCCTTCTGCTATCAAAGATGCGACCCGATGGGTGTTAAGACTTGCACAAAATAGTATATAACTCTATTTGAATTTTGCTTCAATATGGGTAAAATAATTGGTCACTGCTTATTAATCGATGTATATTTGTGAACTATTTAGAGATATTAGCTAATTCCTAACATTGGAAGATATTGATGGAGCTCTTAAATGACAATAGTTCATTTGAACATTTAATGATCTACAGTCATCCAACTATCATTCAAATTAGGAGGAGACAAATTCTGAATATCGAATAAGTCTTAATAATATAAGAGGAGTGTTATAAAATGATGGTTGGTAGATGATTAAGATCTCACCCACCACAATGATTTCACATGTTGTTAGAAATATGATTAGCGTGAATATAAATATGTATGATTAGAAGAGAAGAATGATTATAGAAATACACATAGAGAAAGAGAGGAAGAGTTAGTTTGGTCCACATTTACAACTTTACAATGTTATTTTACATGTTGTATCATATTTTAAACCCTCTATTTATATAAATAAAAGTATACACCAGTATTAATTGCGCAAACTAAGCCCAAGTTAAACTTATTTTAACTTAAGAATAAACCACATAATTTTTGCACATTACTTTATTTGCTTTATAGTATGATTCACAACAATAAATCATTTATCCTATTTTAATTTTTAAATAATTATAAGGATTAATAATAGCTATTCATTTTGAGAAGTCATATCTTTTACATAATAAATAAATAAATAAATAAATAAATAATAATAATAATAATCTCACTATTAATGTATGCTGGGAATAATTATGTTTATAAAATATTTAATTACACATTGTTGGGTCCTGTATTTACTGAAAGGGACATGGTATGTAATGTAGGCGCAGACCATTGAAATATATGACACACATATCCGCTCACAGAGGAGAAATATCAGCAATATGTGGTGCTTTTAGCCTCCACAAACGCGCTAACAAAATAGTATTACAACCATCACACAAACATAAAGAAAAAAACACTACTTAAGCAACAAAAACATTCATAGCCATGGGAGTTGTCGAAGAAGCACACAACGTGAAGATAGTCGGGTCGGGCGCGACGACCATAGTCCTCGCCCATGGGTTCGGGACCGACCAGTCTTTTTGGAAGCACCTCGTTCCGCACCTTGTTGACGAGTACAGGGTTGTACTGTTTGACAAGATGGGGGCCGGGACTACCAACCCGGAATATTTTGATTTTGAGCGGTACTCAACGCTCGAGGGGTACGCGTACGACTTGCTTGCGTTACTCGAGGAGCTACAGGTGAAGTCGTGCGTACTCGTGGGACACTCCGTGTCGGCTATGATTGGGTGCATCGCATCCATTAGTCGGCCCGATCTTTTCGACAAGATCGTCATGATCGGTGCCTCTCCCAGGTAGGTCTAATTTACTCCATTTTTGTTGGAAATTGAGCTTATTATGATGTCCTCTTGATACAATTTGTTTTTTTAACTTGAATTACTGTATTTGAGTATAAATTACTATAATTAAAAGACAAACTGATTAATATGTTACAATCTCAAAATTATTATAACGGAAGGACAAACTAACTAATATGTTATAATCCGTAAAAAATATTCTTGTATAAATATATTTTTTTTTATTGAGTTGATTTGATGTCGGTAATGAGTTTGGCTGTGGTGATAAGGACAAAAACTTTCGGTTATTTACGAAAGTGGTGCCATAGTTTAAACAAATATTTATTTAGTCCTCCTAGTTTTAATAGCAATAGTGATAGTCCTGAATCTCGATTAATAATATGGTTTATCCTTTATGTATAAAAGGTCTTTCTTAATTATGAAAATCATATCTGCAAATTAGTCTTTTCAAAATCACATGTATAATCATTGCCTACTACTTTGAGCACTTTAGAGTTTTCATTACTATTAAATTACAATGAAAATGATCAAATCTGTTATTATTTTTATGATTATTTTGGAACTAAATCCTTCTTTATTCCAAATTGTTGGGAAATGATAGTATTTGAATTGAACTGTGGGGACCAAAAGAATTTCGGTCTAAACTATAAGTACCATTGGTATAATTCGCCCTGAAATTCTTCATTCCATTTCTCTTTCTTGAAATTTGTTGGTAAAAAAAAATAAATAAATAACAACAACAACAACTTAAATTACACATACACCCTCGAGATTTGGGTTAAGTACATGCATGAACCCTGAAGTTTTGCTAATTAGGCTAAGGTTCGTCAAAAAGTTAATCCAAGTTACCCAGTGTAAGTTATGAGGTAAATTTTTAAATTCAAAATCACACCTGATGTACTAAATTTACTTTTCTTTTACGAAATAATTTTAGTACCTAATTTTTATTTTTATTTTTATAATGTTTCTTGTTTTTATAATGTTTCTTGTTTTGTAACTTCTACTTAAAGTTACTTGACACTGAAAATTCCATTAACATTACAATCTCTTGTTTTTCGTAAAATAAATTTAGCTGATAGGATTCATCACAATTGATTAGAATGAATATTTTGAACATATACTCACTCCTCAGTCAACAAGTAAAAGGGAGACTAATTACATATAGGTAATATATTTATTTATTTATAGCAATATTGCTAGTCCATTATCTTGCGTGTAAAATGTTGAATTTCTTACATGTATGTATATATAAAATCTCTTGATTATGTTTAATTGTGAACTTAATTTGATTTTGTTTACATTAGGTACTTAAACGATGTTGATTATTACGGTGGGTTTGCGCAAGAGGAACTAGACCAGTTGTTCGAGGCTATGCGGTCGAACTACAAGGCCTGGTGCACGGGCTTTGCCCCGCTTGCGGTTGGAGGTGACATGGATTCTGTGGCCGTGCAAGAATTCAGCCGGACCTTGTTCAACATGAGGCCCGACATCGCCCTGAGCGTGGCTAATACTATATTCTGTAGTGACTACAGGAATCTGCTCGGCCATGTCAGCGTCCCGTGCCACATCATCCAAAGCGTGAAGGACCTGGCAGTGCCGGTGGTAATCTCTGAGTACCTCCACCAGAACCTTGGTGGCGTGTCCATCGTAGAGGTCATGTCGACTGAGGGACATCTTCCGCTGCTTAGCTCTCCAGACGTGGTCGTTCCCGTGCTTCTCCGCCACATTCGCTACGACATTTCGCAATGATTGATGGAGGAAAGGTTAAATTTAATTTTGATAAACCGTCGGTACGAACGAATCTTATTAAAGCAAACTTCATTGAGCAACAAATCAGCATCACTCGAATTAGATTAGCGCTGTTTCTGTAAAGATTATCGTACCACGATAGTAAATCAGAATTAAATTTAGGTTGCACATTTGTTTTTGTTTCGAGCTAAAATTGTTTTCTATAATCACTCTTTAATTATTGAGTGATCGATGTGTTGTTTCTGTCACTGTAGAAGGTTGTTGAAAATAATTGTGTTTTAACTTATGGTTTATTTTTAATGCAACTATTAGCTGGGAATTTAATTCTGGATTGCCAGCTTAATGCTACTCCATTCTTTTTTAGTTGCAGTTTTAAAGATTTATTTTTGTGCGTTTTGATTTGATGTTTTAGAAAATTAAAGAAGTATTAATTATCATTGTTTTCAATTTTATGAATGCTACTAAAATCTGGACCAGCCCACGCGACAAAAATTTAAAAGCAAAAATTTAAAAGAAAAGTTAGAATAATGTACCCATATATTCTTTTCTATGATGGAAACTATTAAAGTTTGTGTACTAACAAAAAAATTATTGATCCTCACCAAAAAGAAAAGGCCATTCTTTAATTTCAAACTTACTCTGTGGGTTGGAATTTAATTCATATCCCGTTTCGCTTTTAGGTAAATTACATTTTGCCTAAAACCTCCTGAGGTATAAAATATTACAATTTGCCCCTAAGTGTGAACACAAATTTGACTAACACATTAAAAGATAATATTACCCTCAATTTATAAACTTATTTAATTGATTTTGAACTATATTTATTTTAGAATGATTAAAATAAGACCAATATGTTCAAGGAAAACATATTATATTTATGTATAGTTATACAACATTATTTTTTTTTTAACAAATAATAATACAAAATAAATAATAATATTTTTTATCTACTCATAATATGTCTTGTCCAATTATTATACTTGGCAGCTAAGATGGGATAAATATTTTTATTTTATTGACAAAAAATATAAATAGCACTTTCAATATATTGCTATATATTTGACTGTTTATTTGTGATTTTGCCTATTATATTATATAAAATACTGCATAATGGTAGTTAATTAAGTGGCATTTTGAAAATATACAAGTCATTTTTGGTATATAAGCTGACTTTCACTTTGACTCAAAATATTTGAGGGCAAAGTGTGATGAATAATAAACATCAAGAAGATATAATATAATTTCAGAAACCTGGAGGTCTTCTATAACTGTTAGAAACCTTAGGGGGGCAAAGTATAATTTACCCTTGTTTTTCAATTTGACATGGAGGCCCCACACATTAACCATGGTAAGTTGTTATCAAGTCTTTCTTTACTCATAATTTCTGTACTCCTTTCCCTTTTTTCTTTTCTAATCATCTCATCTTTGTATTTTTCTAATTAGTAAATTCAGCATATGATTAAAAAAAAAAATTTTTTTTTTCCCAATTAATACATAATCTAATAAAAAATACACATATTTTTTTACGTATACCATTTAATATACATATAATTCATGTATTTTAGCTATTGTTCTGTTTTAAACTTCAGAAAAAATGTTTAAGAATAATAAATAAAATATTAGTGAATCTTATATCATTAATTTATATAGTATGCCGAAATTTTCAGAATGTATTTTTTTTTTTAAAAAATCTCATTAACCCTGTCCGTATCATACAATATTTTTTACGGTCTCGTATTTTAATATGTTGTTTACTTTCTGGTGTATTCCTCTCTTGATAATTTTATCTAAACAATTTTGTCTTTTTTTAATATGAAATATATTTCAATCATGTATATTCGGGGTGGAGAACGGGTGTATATATGTATAAAATTTATTAGAGTGGTGAACAAATTTTGCATTAAAAGTTTAACATTAAAATTAGAAACAAAAAATTTCACACTAAAATTTTTAAAATAATGATATACATATAAATTAATTATACAAAACAATTGTACAAATTTTGATTGTACAGTCGAAATTAGTCATATTACCATTTACTTTCTCTTCCTAAAAAATAAGATGATACGACTAATTTTGGACCATATTATCTAAGTTTGTATAACTTTTTGTACAATTAATTTGTATTCGTATCATCACACAAAATGTTAACACTACAAAGTTATAGGAAAAATGTAGCCTTCTTAGTATACCAGTATATCAATGTGTAA
>MKEJ01046161.1:0-12320 GCA_001753735.1 Embelia ribes | reverse complement strand
TATGATACATATCTGTATCGTTCGATTCATCTCCTGTATCGAAAGATTTTCAAAAACTTCCGATACACCTCTCCGATACACACGAAAAGGCTGTGAATCGATGCGTATCAGACGATGCGTATCGTATGTCGCCGATATTGACAACCATGCGTGTATCTAATACAGCTCAATCCCAGAAAAAATAGGAGGCTTACTACAATTATCTCCTTGAACTAGAGGTATATTGTTTATCTCTTAAAACCTATTTTAAGTTTGGGATTTTACTGTTGGAATTACCTATACTTTAGCCTTTTTTTGTTAAATTTAGAAATGTAACAATTACATGGGTATAACTCACCCTTAAAAACCATTTGCAAGAGGAGGGTGCCCAAATAATCATATACAACCGGTTAACCTTATAATTAGACAATGAGGAATAACTTTAACACGGCCCCTCACATGTGCGCAGATCAACTCTCTGCATCCCCAACTTGTGCATAAAAACGAGAGTCAATAGTAACTTTTTAATTTAAATGGGAAAAAAATAAAAAATACAAAATTAGCTCTGATACCATATTAAATTTATAACCGCAATAATCTTTCTATAACCCAATCTTAAAAACCGGCTTGCAAGGGAAGGGTACCCATAATCATATACAAAATTTTAACCTCATATCTACTCAGTGTGGGGTAACTTTTAACAATTTTAGCGTGCATCAAAATTCAGGGGACGGAAATAGATAATTCCCAAATAGATAAATTTGTGAAATTACATATTGATGCGGTGAATTTCATTGGTTAAACATGTGAAAAAAAAATAAACACTAAAGTTAATACACAAGAGAAGTTTCACCAAACAATCAAATTGAGCACAAAATGAGTTATTAATGAATAAATAAATAAATAGTCTGCCTACGTGTCATCGTCGCCGTCGGAAGAGTGGGCTTCTTCGACCTGCAACTCCTCCCATTCAAGCTGCCTTATCTGCTCCATCTGCAACCTTTCTCTCTCTAAAATCCCATCTCCGCCTTCCATCTCCCTCTCTCTCTCTCTCTCTCTCTCTCTCTCGATTTTTCTTCGATTTCCCTCCGCGTTCACACTTGCACGTATGTTTGCTATTTTTTATTTTTGGGTAAACTACACTTGGACCCATGAGATATTTTATTATTTCAGATTAGTTCCTAAAGTACGAAACTACACCATTTCAGCTCTTATCAACGTCTCTTATTAATTGAAATTTATTTTACACTTTTCATGATCATAAAAAAATATATATATAGTTTTATTTTTGGGACTATGATGGTGTATTTAAGTTTGTATCATGATTACGGTCAAATTATAAGATCAACAAGTGTGTTTCATTAAAGGTGTAAGAGAAAGTGGTCAACGGTAAAAATTATTAAATAATTTGTAATAGTTAAATAAAAAAATTGTGTAATAAATGATGGTGAATTATAAAAATCAAATTAAGTAAATAATATTAAGGCCCATGATAGTTATTTGCATATTACCCAACGTTTTAAGGCTTGGTTTTATAAATGCTTGTGATTTTTCAAATTTTTGTTTCTTAAAATTGCTAAAATTGGATTCTAATTAAATTTTAAAATGTGTTTTGACAAGTAGTATCATATTTTGTAAAATGATATTTTTATTATTTTACAACAAAAAATACATTAATTAAAAATATAGAAAGTGATGTTAAGATTTTTCTTGGAAATTTTTATTCCGAACATAAGGGGAAAATTGTTCGAATAACCTTACAAATACACTAAATTGAGTAAATAACCTATATTTAATAATACTTGCAAAATATGACATTTTAGACAATTTTACCCCTTTATTTCTATTTTTTTTTAATATTTTTATCCTTTTTCCTCTCTCTCCCCCTTCGTTTATCAGATCCCTTCGTTCCCTTCTCCACCATCACTCACTTCTCCACCCTAGGGCTAGGGGTAGGGTTTCTTCTTCCTCCTTCTCTGCCGCCACCGCCATGGTTGGAACCCATTAAGAGGAGGATTCGTTGAGCAAAAAGGAAGAAGAGAGAGATGAATTTGAATTGAAATCGTGAATGCACACCCAACAGTTTATAATGGGGATCACAACGGCCTTGATTATAGCCATTGATGTCTTCCTGGGTTGCCAAATACTTGGAACCAACTTTTATAAATTGCTCTCATTAGTTAATTTAGAAATTATACAAAAACTTACTTTAAAATAACATTCTACTAAAGTGAAAACTAAATATATTTACATTTCTTCTACAATATTGTATTAATTTCACGACAAAGTTCTCAATTTTGATATAAAAGATCTATCAATCAATATCATTAAACTATAAAAAGGATTATGTATTTATGGATTCTTCCGTTATTTTAGTTATAGCGTAGTTATGTTTTGAAGTGACGAGAGTCAGGACTTGATTTTTGGGCACTCGGATCCCTAAATTAGGAGATGACCACAAGAATAAAGGTTTTGTGCTCAAGAACACCCCTCCCCCGGGGTTGAAAAAACATCCCTATTCATTACGTTTGCAAGAGGATTCTGACATTTTTTTCTCAAAATTTGTCCCAAAAGAACTGTTTAAATTGTTTAAGTTTATTTCTTAATTATTTCGTAACTATTTAAATATTTTAAAATGTTTCTTAACTATTTTTTAACTGTTTCGGTAAAGGGTAAAATGTTCAAAAAGTCATATTTTATAAATATTATTGAATAAAAATTATTTGTTCAATTTAGTATATTTGAAAGATGATTTGAGCAATTTGCCCGAACATAAGACGGGTGGATTTGTAAAAACATAAAATGAGAGGGGTGTAAATGCATTTCACCGAAAACTAAAGAGCTTCGTCTTCCTCAATTTGGATAAATATAAATATATATATATATGTATATATATATAATATAGATGTATACATACAGAGAGATAGAGAGAAAGAGATATTGATAGAGAGAGGGAGAGATGGGGCGGATAATTATCTCTCAGTTCCTCTCTCTCTCCGCCGCAACTCCACGCTTCGCTTCTTCACTGTACCCTCTCTCTCTCTCTCTCTCTCTGTGCTTCTCGCTAACTGCGACATCGAGTTCTTAACGACGACCTTCCCGGTTAGTTTTCGCGCCTGTATATCTTATCCAATCCCTATATAAGTTATCAATTTTGTTTAATACGATAGGCTACATAACTACTTTACAATCTAGGGCTTTCTAAACTCTATTACATGTTAAAATTTTATTTGAGCTATTCCCGTATTGAATGCCCTACGAATTTTCTTTAATTGTGGGCGCTTATAATGCTTTATTGTTTTATATCCACTGATTATTATAATAAAAAAGGGTACTAAACTAAGAAGCACAGACTCAAACACGGATTCGGATACGGATGTGGCAACTATTAAAAATTTTCAGATGCAGATGTCGGCACTTTTTCTTTTTTTTTTTTTTTGTAATCACTTGTATGAGTTATGTATTGGTACGAATTAACAAAATAAGTAATAGATACCTGTACTAAGCAATAAAATCACATTGTAATCTGGTGCACTTTACTAATGAGTACCAATCATCCAAAAACCCATAAACATATCATGCATTGAAGGATTAAACAATTATTGAATCGTGATTTGTTTAAACCATCAAAATGTATAACTAGTATAAAATAATTATAAATTGATTCAGGTGTGTCCACGGTGAGTACAAAATAAGTCTGTCGCGTGTTCAAAATTTAAATAACCACTTAATATTTTGAATTCGTCACATGGTGTGTCGGACACATATTTCAAAGTGTCCATGGAGTAGGTGAGTTCGATGCATGTCGGACATGGACATGGACATGGACATAGCGCCTGTTTTGTAGTGTCTGTGCTTCTGAGGTACTAAAGCTCATGAAATTAGACAGAAGTTGTTGTCTTGGTGCTAGTTTTCACTACCTTTTTTTTTATTCTTAGCTATAGCTATGTCATTTTTTGCTAGTATTAAAGATATTCATACAAAAAATTATGTACAGAAAATGAACACATACATCAGTGTGGTTACATATTGATTGTGTTTAGGCTAGTCGTGTTGTAGTGTATTGAGCTTAAACGCATCGGGGGTATGCCCCTAGCATTTGTTTTTTTGGTTTATAAAATACTTACTATTTCCAATAAGAAAATCCTGAGCACAACGCACATGAACGAACCGCATATGTGTTTGTACAACATTGGTACCTAAATCATTTTCCTTTTGCTAAAAGCCTCCTCCTTTATTAGTGTTTTTTTTCTTTTTTTGTTGGTGGAAGACAATTTTACTTATTGATCATCATTCTATTTGAGAATAAATAATCTAGCGAGGCCATAATACTTCACCACCATTATGAGGTGGCGCGCCAAGTAATAACAGTGGGGACATATGTAGTAATGTTGACTAGTCAACCTGCTTCTGGGAACATTAGATGTCACGAAATTTTCATACTTCTCGCAATACGTTTACTTTTTAATTTTAATGGTAATCTCATAAATGATTCTTTTCCTTTTTGGTTGGATCTTAGGTGGAGAGACAGTGATGTTGAATGATGATGAAAAGAAAATTATTTCTAGTTCAGAGATGAGGAATGAGCCTGACAGTTCAGCTAATAATACTTGTCAAACTGAGGTAGCTTTATGCAACCCAATGGAAACTGGTGTCGAAGTGACTGAGGATGCTTCTCAGAGTAAAGACGAGGTGGCATATGCAATGCCTGTCATGGAGAAGGTAACGATTGGGTCAGAAGAAGAAGTGTGCAAAGAAAGTGGAAAACAGAATAACGTGGAAGTAGATAAATACAAAGGAGTAAAAGCATCCAAATCATCATGGAGACTAATGTTTCATGAGAAAGAAAATGTTAACATTTCTAGTCCGAAAATAAATTCCGGGCACTATGATGCAGCTAATTCTTCTAAATCTGAGAATGTTAATCCATTGGAGGACGCGTCTAAGAGTAAAGATGACAAGGAAAATGCAACACCAGGTTTGGAGAATGTAACTTTTGGGTCAGAAGAATTGAAGACCCAAGAAAGTGAAATGGAGGACGAAAAGAAATTTGAACAGAATGATTTGGATGAGGATAGAAACAGTGAAGCAAATGCAGTAGGGAAAGAAGATGAAATGGACAATGATGATCAACAGAAAGAAGATAGCGAAATTCAAGGAGAGAAAAAACTACAACAGAATAATGTTGATGAAGTGAAATCCAGTGAAGCGACTGCAGGTGAAAAAGATGATGATCAACAGAAAGAAGAAGGGGAGGAGGAAAAAGAAGAGAATAGTAATGAAGCTAATGAATTAGCTAGGGTTAGTGATCAGACAGGAGACGATTCAAAGGAGGAAGCAACAACAATGGAGAAACAGGAGAGAAAGATGATTGTGCAAAGCGATTCTCTGTCAACGGCTCCGACATTGGCAGTGAAAGCTGGATTATCAAGCCTTAAAAAAAAGGTTTTAAAGAAGGCCGAGAGAACGGGGATGATCTTCATGTGTAGCAAAAGGACGAAACAGGATTGTTTTTATTACAAGGTTTTTGGGCTACCTGCGAACAAGAGAGATGTAGTGCGTAATATCTCCAAAGGAATGAGGCTCTTTTTGTTCGATATTGATCTCAGAGTCATGTATGGTATTTATAAAGCTGCTGCACCCGGAGGTTATAACATTGAACCCAATGCATTTAAGTCTGCCTTTCCATCTCAGGTTAGGTTCTGTTCCTATTGTTTGTCTTTAGTCAGTTGGGAGCTCATTACTTGGTGCAGGTTGATGTAAAACCATAGTTGTCTCAACATGCAATTGAAAGCATATCAATTACATGATATTTAACAATTGGTTGTCGTTTCTCACCTAATTATGACATTAGGGCTTTAATTTCTCTTTTATTGGCTTTTACTACTATTCAATTGCATAAGTACTTTTTAAACAAATATAAATAGTTTCTCTTATTCTCCTTTTTCTGCCGTTTATGAAATTTAAATGGAATTGTCATCATGGATGTGTTAAAGATTGCTTTTAATGATTGATAAATTTGTTGCTGCAAGTTGCCATGAGTACAAGTCCATATGTTGGTTATCTTGAATCTTAGTCAATTGCTTTGTTCAAATGAAAAATGGAGCTTAACTATATAAAGTATAATTTTTCACTTTTTCTTATTTTCTGGAGATATTCTGTGCTTCAATATTTTATATTCGCTTTATATTGCTTATCTTGGTATCAGAAATTTGAGACGTATGTTATGAGAAGTGTATTGTATTGGTAGCTTTTCACATGGAGTTGCACTCATGGCAACACCTCATAATACAATTGAAGAGATAGGCATCACATATATGTGTCACAAGGTTCTGACTACTTTGTATCCCATTAACACCACTTTAGTGCAAGTTATTAAATGAATCTCGGATTCTGATGTTTCCACTGGACACCCTCAAATTCATCAATACCTTTCGAAGCACTGGAAATCATGAAGACGATGGGTGTTTTTGTTGTTGCGAAAGTAAAGTTTATTGAATCCTTCTTGTCTCCAGAGAAAAATGAGAACCATGATATTCTTAAAAAACGAAAGAAATTCAGAAAAGTAACTTAAGTTAAAATTGAGATTAGGGTATTAAAGTTTATAGTTTCATCATTATCACTATTATGTTTACCATGTGATAAATAAGTGAACTAACATAATTCAATTATGCTAAATTGTTGGTAGTAAATAGGTTTTTACATAATTTTTCTACTAATTTTTCAGTATTGCATCATGGAATGAATTACATAACAGATGGGCTAGAAGTTCATTTCCATTTGCCTGGATTTTTTTTAGTAGTGATAGAAAAGGGTAGGATAATTACTTACCCCTTGAGATCCACGAAGACCGTTCTTTTTTTATCCTGTTCAATTGCAGGTTCGATTCACTGTTGTGAAAGATTGCACACCATTAGCTGAGGAGAAGTTCAGAGTGGCCATTAGAGAAAACTACTACAGGAAAACTATGTTCAATTGTCAACTTACATCAGAGCAGGTTGGTTTGTTATGTTCTCTTTTTAACATCAGAACGGTGATGTCACTATTGAGTTGGATTTCAGTCTTTTCTGACCTCTGGATAACATGTACATTTTTACAGGTGAAGAAACTGTCTGAGCTTTTTGTTGCTGCTAGCAGAGGCCCCAATTTAAGTTTGAGAAATGATAATGTGGCTATTGAGTCTCGAGGCAACGAACTTCCGTCCAGCCCAAGTGATATGGATGTAGATGAAAATGGTTGCAAAGTTAAGCACGCCACTTCTATTGACGAAGAAATGGATCAAGAGAATGGGGCAATAAACGATGAAGTAGAAACTGCTACAGAAGAGGAGAATGAAGAACCTGCGACCGAAGAAGGGAAAAAGAATGAAGAGGATCTTATAGTGGAACAAAAAACTAATAAAGTAATGCATTTTGGAGCGGATTTTGATGATGAAGAAAATCTAAGTGAAGAAGAAGAAGAAGAAGAAAGGGCTAGTGGAGGGGGCACAGGGATGATTTTCATGTGCAATTCGAAGACTAAGCAGGATTGTCTCCATTACAAGGTGCTTGGGCTGCCTGCAAACAAGAGAGAGATTGTACAAAAAGTATACAAAGGGATGAGACTCTTTATGTTCGATGTGGATCTCAGAGTGATGTATGGAATCTACAAAGCTGCTGAACCTGGGGGTTTCAATATTGAACCCATGGCTTTCAATTCTGGTTTTCCATCTCAGGTTAGCATAAGCTTTGTCCCATGTATGTTTGTGCATACTTGATTTGAGGTTTAAAAGTTTTCTCCTTTATTTTGTGCTTTCCGTGACTATCCATATTTGTTTCCCACATAAGAGAACTCATCAAAAATTATTTCTGTAACTAATTCGAGGATTAGTTAGTCTGCCAGGGTGGTCAGGTCTGATTAAGGGCATAAAGGATTTGCTATCAAGTGTCATCCTAAATCCTAATATGCATATTGCTTATCTTGAACGAAAGTTGGTAATAGTTTTATTCAAGTGACAAGACTTGAAAAATTTTATATGAAGTAGAATCTTTTATGTTATTCTATAGAAGTAAAATTTGTATACACTGCCGGTGTACAAATTGAAAGTTGCCAATCGTTTTATTCAAGTGATAAGACTGGAGAAATTTTATATGAAATAGAATCTTTTATGTTATCCTGTAGAAGTAAAATTTTTATACACTGTTGGTGTACAAATTGGTGTATAAACAGTGTTGTAGATGCATACCACATATGTATTATGCATATGGGACCACCAAATAACTACCCAACACAGTGTTGTAGATGCATGCCACATATCTAAGGGAAACGTTTAGAATCTCAAAATCCCAATGTTTCCATGAAAACCTCAGAAGCTCATTGAAATGGTCCAGGACACTGGAAAAGTTTAATTTTCATCATTATCACTATTACTTTAGCTAGGTGTGGAAAAGTGTAGTATTATATACTTCGGATGTTTACAGTTCTATAATGCAAACCATTTTCCTTCTTACTTATAAAAAGTTGGTCGGTGTATGTGTTAGCATTAAAAGTACATTAAATAGGTCTTTTTGGATTATCTATTAGCATTAGAAGTGAATTGACTTACACAGCAGTCGGATTAGAAATTCATTTCTATTTTTGCCTGAATTTTTTTGTTGTAGTGATAGTGAATGGAAGAATAATCTCCTAAGATCCATGGAGAATTTTTATTTTTTGAAAATAATAAATCTTGTGTAACTGTAGGTTCGATTTGCTGTTGTAAAAGATTGTGCCTCCTTAACAGAGGAGAAGTTCAGAGTGGCCATTAAAGATAACTACTACAGGAAAAATAAGTTCAACTTTCAACTTACCTCGGAGCAGGTCTATTCTTATGTGCTTTTTGTTTGATGAAAATGGTAATATCAAATTTGTTTTGCTTGGCTTCCATTTGTTCCTTACCTCAGGGTAATTTTGGGACTTCTCGTCAGGTGAATAAACTATCTAAGCTTTTCATTGCTGCAACCAGAGGCCCTGTTTTGAGTATGAAAGGTGATGATGTAGCTAACGCTTCTCAAAGCAAGGCAACTTTGCTCAATCCAGTGGATCTTAATGCCGAAGGAAATTGTGTTCAGGCGGCAAATCCAATTGAATTAGCAATTAATGAAGAAAAGGACGGAAAAATGGGTATAGAAGAGAAGAATGAGAGAACTGCTATTGAAGTAGAGAAAAAGGATGAAGGGGATTTTATGGTAGAATGCGAAACTAATGAACCCTTGTCTTTGCAAGAAGATTGCAAGGATGGAGAAAGTTCAGGCGAAGAGGAAGAAGAAGAGGAGGTGGTTGTTGGAGTTAATTCTGAGGAAAAAGTTGGAAAGAAGAGGAAACGGCGGAGAAATGGAAAGATTTTGGAAAGGGCTGGTAACACGGGGATGATTTTCATGTGCAATTCAAAGACAAAGCAAGATTGTCTCCATTACAAGGTCCTCGGGCTACCAGCAAACAAGAGAGAGATTGTACAAAAAATACACAAAGGGATGAAGCTCTTTATGTTCGATGTTGATCTGAGAGTGATGTATGGGATTTACAAAGCTGCTGGACCCGGGGGTTATAATATTGAACCTAGAGCTTTCAACTCCAGTTTTCCATCTCAGGTTTGTCCGAGTTGGTACTGTGCTTTTACTACATACTTGATTTGAAATATAAAGGCCTTCTCCTCTTTGTCAAATTAATTTTTGCGCTCTCTCTTTCTTTCTTGTTTAAGAATTAGCCTGAAAGAGTGGTTTAGGTCTCTGGTCAAGCGTAAGTAGAAATTGAAACTTCAACGTCTTGATAAAATTTAGCATGTTTTAACTGAATTACATATATTTGTAAGACGTGGGAAATTAGTTTCTTCCTCTTTAAAATTGCAGGTTCAATTTACCATTTTGAAGGATTGCTTGCCGTTAGGGGAGGAGTTTTTTAAAGTGGCCATTAAGGATAACTACTACACGAATTGGAAATTCAATTGTGAACTCACCTCAGAACAGGTTATTTTTGTTTACTCTTATTAATTTTTAAAGTTGTTTTCCTATTAGTTTTAAATTATGGAACGAAATATTTTCAGGTCAAGAATTTGTGTAAACTTTTCTCCTCTGCCAGCAAAGGCGGAGACAAAATCACGCAACAGAATCTGGATACTCGATATCCCAGTTCCAGTATACATGGAGGAGGCTCGTACATACAGAAGGTGGTAGTAGAAAGGACTCAACTTCCACCGCGAGCTCAAACCTCAATGCATGTTTCTTATGGAAATGCCAATGTCTATAGTGGTGGCCCCCTTTTCCGGCCACATGGCCACAGACGAGGTCGCTCTAGGTATGGAGTTCACTCTAGGTATGGTACCTCACGTCGTTATTAGATTTAATCATTGGTTGTTTTCCCTAAGTTAGTCATCTTCTTGTGTATAATGCTGACTTTTGAAGTCACATTTTCGTTTCATGTTTTGTTAATTCCCAAACAAAAGTGTAGCACTTCTCTTGAGAAGCCTACTTGTGGATAATTTCGGGTATTTTGTTGATTGTTAATTTATACTATGTTCTTTCATAAATACAAATCTCTAAACTTTTAATATTGTCAGATTATAACACTCCGAATTCATTTGGGTTACATAGCCTATAGGCTTCATTACATTATATACTTTTCAGGCCTTTGATCTGAAAGTTGTCTGTTGAGGTAGTACAGACGCATAAATATGGGGTCTAAAAATATTTCCAAGCCCGTCTTTTTAAAACTTAAAATGATATTTCGCTAAAGCAATTGGGCTTACATAGTTTGCCGAATAATTTCTCAGAGAGAGGGATTGTACTTTGATTTGGTTTTAATTTACATTCTTCTAATGATCATTTTCTATGGAGTACAATTTACAACTAAAATTGTGTTACAAGAAATAAAGTGATACACGAATATACTTATGTACGTATTAATTTTGTAGAATTCAACTTGCTGATTTGACATCTTTTGCTGGTTGTTTTTGTTTCCCCTTGACTCATTGAATTCTTTCCGCCCATACTCATGTACACGCACAATTACATTTGTGTAACGTTATTTTTTTCAAAAAGGACATAAATTATGTGAACATGCGTAAGTATTAATAGAGTTGGGTTTGTACTTCTGCCATTTCACAGCTTATTAGTGTTGATTAGCCACGGTAAGTAGTGTTGCAGTGACACACTCCCTTTTATGAAGCAAAAGAGTTACTAAATCTTATCAATGACTAAAAACTGTGAAGGGAAATAACTTAAACAATTCATGCATTATTATTATTAAAGGCACTCCGTCCGCTCGCATGGGCTCTTGGGCAAACAAGGTGTGATCAAAATGTCTTATATTGGTCAAGGCGAGCAACTTCACTAATGCACTACCAAGGTAAGCGCCTTGAGTTACAGCGCAAGCGCTTTCTCTCACTTCATGCTATCGTCAAAAGTATATGCTTGATATTTTGGAAAATGATCCTTTTATGAAAGTAATAATATTACTATAATCACTCATTATCAAGGAAAGTATCAAACCAGAAATAATGTATTATGAAACCATCATCAATTTATCAAATTTATCACAAATGCATATACTCTCAAATAAGCCATGAAACATAGAATTGCCGAGATTATTCAATTCCATAGAAAGAAAAGTAGTTGACGTATTGCATTGCATTGCATTGCTTTGCTGAAGCGAGTGGTGACACCTAGCATCTAAAGTAATGAGACTTTCGTACCATAAGGGCGCTTAGATCTGTTAACAATGAATTCCCAGCTTATTTAATGTAAGTGCTATTGATGGTAACTTAAGATTTGGGGTAAGGGATGTCCTAATGCATATGGTGGGGGGGACTAGCAATCAATTTCATCAACTAACTTCCACTGTTAATGCCTTTCTCTTAACATTGTGTTTGAGGTGGGGAAATTCCCTTGCCAACATGTAGGCTTCTTCAACCTTTTAACTTTTCTAGGGCAAATTGTAAGAAAAAGATGCCTAGGACAGTTCAATTTTGGTTTAATGGTTAAAAATAAATTCCGGCCAACAAAACAAAATAGGATCTAAAATTAAAAATGTTGGATGAAATTTTAAAATTGCATGTTATATTTTATTTTTGTGTCTCAAGAATAATCGCCGAGTTGTTGGAGTGGTGGTATACATCTATTTTGTAGGTATCGCATAGATAAGGTACATAGTTAGGTATGTAGTTGTCGGTCACTTAGTTGTCAACAATGGATTTGCTCTCAAGACAGAAATTTTTTTCTTGTAATATACCAAAAAAAATAAAAATAAATAAATAAATAAAATTATACAGAATTACAATATTTTAAGTATAAAATTACTATGAAATGAGAATAATTTATTATAACTAA
>MKEJ01046160.1:0-11324 GCA_001753735.1 Embelia ribes | reverse complement strand
TAAACACAAATCATCAAGCAAAACGCCCAAGAAGATCACTAGCAGCACTAAACAAGTAACATTGTCTTCAATATAAAATCTATCAAAATAGTAGACGCAAAATGGTGCAATACTATTCCATTCAAAAGAACAACTTCCAAATAATTGTTGCAACTAACCCAAAGAGTCTCACCTATACATAACCAAGCAAGTGCCTTTTTTTTCCTTGTATATCTTGTGTCAAAATTATTTAGTTATTGTCGCTCTTATATTTAAACAGAAACACTAAAATTCCACAACCAAAGCTCTTATATCACTTGATGGGAATCCAAACATAGATACCATTGTCGTGTAAGGCCCGGAATTTCATCACACATTCTGAGCACATAACTCATAAAACCTCGCATATAATGAAAGATAAGATAGTACTTCTCACAGAAATATCATTTTTTTCAATATCTCATAAAAACATAAGCTTAGGCTTAAAACAGTTTACCCATTGATTTGAAAATCTAAAAATATCATCTTGGCTTGATGGCCTACAGTTTTTTTTAAAACAACTAAACATTGTTCTTGAAACACTAAAAACAAAATAGAACTACAACTCATAGATTCGAGTGAGCTCCACCAACTCTAATCCTGAATATGTACTTCACTTGTTCCCACCCCTGCTTAGGATAACAAAATAAACCCAAATAGGCGGTGGATTTTACTATGTTAGCGAGTAGAACAACAAGAAAATATGTTTGTGAATATGATCAACCAAAACACAACAATGAATATCACAATACAACTACTTAAGAAAGAAACAAAGGACATATATACTCATTTTTGTTATACTATAATTTACAATTTACAATTATCAAGTTTTCACAGCTTAACACTATATTTTAACACACACTCTCCACTGGTTGTGCCTTTCCCGCGGCTTTATGCATAAAAATTTAGAGGGTCAGTTCTCGCACCCTCTTATGTACCAACAATTTAGGACCAATCCTTGTACCCTGAATAGACATTTTCTTATTTTAGAAGGACAATACTTGCACCCTCTAAACGTAAAACTCGGTTTGTTCACTTCAATAGGAATGCTCTATTTAAAGGGCCAGTCCCTGCACCTCTAAACGTAGAACTTAATTTATTTGCTCAATTCAAATATTCTCGTTCCGTTTTCTTCTTTCAAATACAATTCAACTCCATTTTTCCAATTTACACTACTCATAATAACACACAACATTTCTACCACATATTAGGGCACAAAAACACATAATCACAACTCATGAACACAATCACGTAAAGACTCGTAGTTCTAACCAGAAAGACAGTAAATTTTAACTGCACCTGAGATTTAGTGCACAACTCCTCTAAAAGCTCAATGAGAAATCTTAACTTCCGCTTCTTCTTCAATTACCACCAATTTTTCTATCACCTACGAGAAATAAATGAGAAATCAATTACTATTCGCATATACCAACATCAATTAATCATCTACTCAACATATGATGAATTAGGATTTCCACAAAATAAACCCTACGTGATAAATTCTTACCTCATGTGATATAGAACAGAGGAAAGAACCCTAATCAACTCTTAGATTGATAATCGGGATGAGTTACCTCATTGGATTTGATGATATTAGCCCCAATAATCACTCTTTCTCTTTTTTTCGCCTATTCTATTCGTGGTGGTATAATACGTGTTATGTTTATTTTTCCTTACGCATGAAAATAAAATTTTCAGAATTTTGACAATTCAATCGATCTAACTATTGCTTGGATCGATCGCACTTCATTGGTCTATTTTTCTACTCTTCGTTTGAAGTTCAATCCATCCAACTCTCAGAAATACAATAAGCTATGCAAAAGCTGATTTTTCACCTTAGTTTACCTTGAATTGGCTTTTTGTCAAAACACAAAAATTGTAGATAATTGAAATATCTTTCCAACCATATATATAGATATAAATCGGATTTATGGTTTATGAGTCATGCCAAAATACCAAACTATTGTTCGTAAATTGTTATTTAGAAAAGTACTTAACATAGTTTTAAATTCCAAACTCACCAAACATCTCTTCACCCCCAATTACAAGGTTAAACGCATCGTTTTAAATTCATAAATCTTAATATAATTACCAGGGGCATACAACTCTTTCCCCAAAAAGAAACTTCGTCCTCGAAGTTTAGGTCTTCCTTAAAACAACTCCATACACCTAAACCAAACCCCATCACAACAACTTCCCACCATGTCTCATTCATCCTCAAAACACACAACCTATTTACATCTATATATATTCAAGCTGTTACCATAGTTAATGTTCTCATTCTGATTCGACAATTCCATCGACATCTAAGACAACCAATCATTAGTGCTTAAGATTTTATATCCTACTCATCATATATGCTACTTAACATTTTCTTTTTTTCTAAAATCAATGAATCTCGAAAACACTGGAATCACCTAGGCTTCTGTAACCCACACCCAATCTTCCTTCAATACTACAACGCGTACTTTCACACTCGTAGAGTCTCACAATCTAACCCGTTGGCCATCTTTATATCTTAACACAAAAACAATTATTTCCAATACTTCTATGTCATATACATATTAGCAAGCAATACAATTATCCTCAACACGAATCCAATGATAGATGACTTCCCACAAAATTCCAACTACTATTCCGAATCAACACTATTGATACCTTGGAATAAACATCTCCTGAGGCTCACGACCAACATATCGATCTTTAGATTGGTCGCACTCCCAAGGCTTAAGAATAGCGACAACCTCAATACAATATGTAAGCCCAATATCACTTTATCTCAATCCCTTATCCATACTACTATACCGCATCCTACATCAAGTATACCACAAAATATCGAGACTTCATAATGTTAAACAACCCCATCACTAAATCACACAAAATCTTCAAAAGAATCCTACCATCTACACTAACATCTCTTTTATTTATATTCGATACTATTACTCTGTATTTCATCTCCTATCACTATCTCGATCATCCTCAACGTACTATCTCCACATATTTACCATTTTTTTCCCATCTCAATACAAAAATTCCTATATTTTAATGCTGGCTAGTCACACCTTATATTCCTTTTATACTCCCCAACCTTCTCGATCTCACATATTTGGTAGTTCTCTTTTCCAATAACATTTTATGATTCAATCCACGATCAAATATCTCCAAAATACTTACATGATAAATAGTTCTACAACTCTCATTCAGATCCCTACTAATAGGAACTTACAACCCAACTCATCATATTTTCTTACTTTACTTCTTGGTTACTCAAATCTCGTAAAACAACCATCTCCAAATGCTCAATGTTCTCTTTTACAACCCCCAAAATTTCCACACGTTTTTAGAACTCTCATTAGTAATTCAATTCGTTGATCATAATAGTTCTCAATTGCCACTTACTTATAATTTATCATATTTACCAGTTTGATTCAACCAAACTTTTACTGAAATCTATATGGTCAAACAACTTCAAATTATATCCCTTTATCTTACAGATTACTCAAATATTTCCAAAATCTCTTACCTGATACACAACTTGATAATTAAAATAAGTTATCTCCAAGTGGTACTCAAATATTAATTTACTATTTCGAATCCCTCCAGAACTCTCAAATCTCTAATTCAAGTATCTTCATAATTATCTACAACACTCATAGAATCATATTCATCAATCCTGAGATTTTGTACCGAGTGATTTCTTCAATTTGTACTGGTTTTGTCATCTTGTCACCTTAATACACAAAACATACTCTTAATCAAACATATCTTTCACTCAATATAACACTTCCAATTTATCAAACTCTAATTCATCTTTTTTACTCGCTATTATACTGTGCCAATTCTTCTTGTATGACTCAATTATTACTCACACATTTTACATTGATAACTTGGTATACTTGTCTAAGTCCCTAAAGTTATCACACCATATAAATCAAACATTCTCATATCACTATCTTCTCCACCCTTCAATATTTGGTATATTATGCCTCCAAATTTTAACTATTCTACATGTCACCTGTAGCTATCTAGCCTTCTTAGACCTCATACCCATTTTGACTATTTGCAACCTTTCAATCCAATCATTATATATCTATCTAAGTCAAACATCTCTAAATCTTAGTGTAATACTTATCTAGTTTGATATTCATTCCTAGGTCATTACACAGTTTCAATATATCATATAGTAATCACTTCTTACAACTTTAACTTTACTACAACCCCAACTTCATACTAGTTCTATACATTGTTATACTATATTCTCGGCAATGGACCTTATTCTTGTTCGTGATTCAATTCAACCTCATGTAACCAATACACATTCACACCATCTAACCCCCTTGTACCAATATCGCCCGTGTTTTCCATGGTGACATACCCAAACAAATGAATCCCTACTTAACACATCTTCGAACTGAACCTCATCTCTGTCAACCCCTCTGGAACTCAAAGATTCTCTTGTAAGATGTAAATAAAATCACAAACCACAGAAGGTAACCCTTAAAGTGCCTCTCTAACAAAGACAATAGAAAAATTTGGTGAGAAGACAATTGAGGGCCTTCCTAACTGGTCTCACAAGATCACATGGAATATGTTCTTCTACATAGCGATAAGTATGTTCTCCTTAATAAATAGTAGAACCCATCAATGGTCACACTCGAGAATAGTATGATTGGATGACAATCAATCCATGCCTATAATAACGTCAAAACCCAATATATAGAGGACTAGAAGATATATTCAAAATACCGATCAAAAATCAAAATGAAGCAACAACATTATAGGAAACACAGAACGACACCAATGCCTGGCGGCATATCCATGGACACACGTAAATCAGAACACTCTAGTTCCAAACTCAACGACTTTACAAATACACATCATATCTTGTTTGTCCATTGATTGAATAGAGATCTCTAGTTTCGAAGGCAACACGATTTAATGACCATTACTCTTGACCACCACATTGCTAAAAAGACAACTAATCTACCTCAATGGTAGGATCTAACTTAGACACATCAATGATAGGAACGAGGTCACATTCAGAATGTTGACCACAATCGGAATCAAACTATGTCTAGAATTGAAACACTAGAATACATATATATTCAACAATGTATTCACAAAGCATGAGAATTTGGAGTACTTAACTCCTACACAAGATATGCTAAAGACTCACAGACGGAAAATAACGAGAAATATCTAAAGTTTGGTGCAAGAATAAACCCTCATTCTCATCACATCGTATCCAAAAGCACATGTCAGTAAAATATCTTGTAATCTGACAATAAATTTATCACTCCCAACATTTGATAAGCCTTTGCTACTACTCTAGACTTCTTTTTCGAGTTAAATGATATCCCATTGTCAGCTCCACTACCTCATTGATGCTTTAAGGGTATTAAAATCATGTTCTGCTTATAGGATCCATAAGCCGCTATCATTTGATTATTAACACTAAAACTCTAAGCATATTCAACTCTTTTGAAGATTCAAGGTCTACTTATTCAACAAAAGGTTCATCTACTCCCCCAATATGCTCACCATCCTCAATGAAACTAAGAAAAAATCTACCTTAGTCCAAATAATTATAACCCCACTAATTGTCATATTGATGCCTTTTATCCACCTCTACTGCGACTGTTTAGCTTGATACTACCCCCGAGTCACTACTCGGTATCCTCATCTTCTTCCTCATTGAAGATGTTACATCTAACTTCATTGATTACAAAATATTTCTTATTATGCTCTTAGAACACTTCATTGTTGATATCTCAAGCTCCAAAACAACAAGATTTACATCACTTTCTTCTCATCAATAACAAGATCTACTTTACTTTCTTCTCATTTATATTTTTTGCTAACACGTGGATATGATATCACCTTCTATACATGTGACCCAAAATAAAACCCACCACCCTCATTGAAACCTCTTAACTACTCCGATTACATCTACCACATCCCTATACCACAATTGAATAATTGATAAAACAATAACCAGAATCAATCCATGTTTGCATTATAGTTAACATAAAAGAATCTCGAAAAGAAAATCACAACAATTTGTCATCCAACTTTGTCCACATGTAGAGCTCTGTGTTGGACCGGCAAGGCGCCCCTTGCCAATCCGGCACAGACCTAAATGTCGATCTCCACCTCAAACACATTACCGGTTTTACTAGAAAAATATTTCTTAGAAAAAAATGTGACTTATAGATTGAACCACCAAAAACATACAAAGGCAAGTCAAAGCATATAAGGCATCCAAGTTCCTCGACACCTACCCTAACTCTTAGATATAGCTCATTCGAGGACACATAACCCATCACCCAACAGTTCCCAAGGTATTTTGTATACCTTGAGGTCTGATACCAACTGTAATGCCCCGGAATTACATGTCACATTTCAAGCACATAACTCACAAAACCTCACATATAATGAAAGATAATACTTCTCAAATAAACATCATTTTTCTCAACATCTCATAAAAACATAAGCTTAGACTTAAAAAAGTTTGCCCATTGATTTGAAAATCCCAAAATCTCAAAATATCGTCTTGGCTTGTTGGCTTACATTTGTTTTTTTAAATCAACTAAACATTATTCTTGAAACACTAAAAAGAAAATAGAAACTATAGATTTGAATGAGCTCTACCAACTCTAATCCTGAATATGTACTCCACTTATTCCCGCCCTTGCTTGGGATAACAAAATAAACCAAAATAGGTGGTTAATTTTACCATATTTGCGAGTATAATAACAAGAAAATATGCTTGTGAACATGATCAACCAAAACACAATAATGAATATCACAATACAACTACTCAAGGAAGAAAAAAAGAACATATATACTCATTTTTGTTATACTACAATTTACGATATACAGTTCTCAAGTTTTCATAGTTTAACACCACATTTTAACACACACACTTCACGAGTTGTATCTTTCTTGTGACTTTACGTATAAAGATTTAGAGGGTCAGTCCTCGTACCCTCTTATGCACCAACAATTTAGGGCCAGTTCTCACACCCTTAAATAGGCATCTTCTTTGTTTAGAAGGCCAGTATCATACTCCACAATCCGTGTCCCGGGGTCATGAGTTCTAAAAGATAAAAAGAACTAAAAATAAAGAAATAAAGAAATAAAAAAGAGAACATGGAATTGGGAAAGTTAATTATCTTTCCGTTCCACTTCTATTTTATTACGTTCTTAGATCATTCTCTCAGCCCAAAATTCTTAAAGAGAAAGAGAAAGATATGGATTCTTGGAGATGAATCCATCGATTGGAAGAGGTAATGTGATTTCCCTCTCGGTTCCTGGAGCATTTTTTAGGTGTTCGATAGAGCAAATTCTTGAGATTCTTCTAGTGATTTCTGGGTGTTTTAGCTATAAATCTCAGGTACATTGCAATAGATATTTTAAATCCAAAGAATTGTTATTTTACTTGATGTTCATCAAAATCGTCGAGTAGATGTCGTATAGGGCCTTGTTGTGGTTGAAATTGTTTGAAATTATATATTGAATGATATTGATTATCAACTAATTGGGATTGAATTTGCAATATTTTGAAATGATTGGATGATAAGGTTGTCATATAATCCTTTATGGGATGTAATGATTTAACTGGTGCATTGTTGTAGTTGAAATTATTGTAGGATTGGGGAATATTTTTATTCCAAGATTTGATATGATTATAGTAAGCCTGTGTATTCCGGGATTGTTATATGGTGCTAAACCTCTTGGAAGTACCTCGCCATTCCGAGTGATTTAGTACAAACTTTTGATTGGGTTTCATGGGAACTCAAAATAGAGGAAGCCATCCATAGGCCTTT
This sequence comes from Embelia ribes, assembly GCA_001753735.1. Lineage (NCBI taxonomy): Eukaryota > Viridiplantae > Streptophyta > Magnoliopsida > Ericales > Primulaceae > Embelia > Embelia ribes. The sequence continues at coordinate 3,477 of MKEJ01046160.1, read as the reverse complement.
ATATTATTATTCTGAGTGGTTGGACATGTCATTTATGCATGATTAAGTTATCTTGTCATACAGTTGGATTGTCGTTGTCGTGGTACATTTTTTTTCCTATTTGGGCACTTGACATTTGCCGTTATATGTTGGCGTTTCACGTATTACTTTAGAATTGGAACGTCCCTGACTCGTAACTACTTAGTTGTATAGTTTTGTTTTGTAATATTTGTTTTTTTGTAAAACACTAAGCAGAACTAGGTAGCGAAGAACTAGTAATTCAAGGCTATAATGGAGTTGGAGCTCACTCGAGAGTCATTGTCTCGTCATTTATTTATATTTCTAGATGTTTGTTGGTCATTGGCTGGATTTATTTTAAATTGTCATTTTGATGTTATTTTGTTAGGCTAAAATATTTTAATAAAGCCTATTTAAACATTATTCTTCATTGTCATTTGAGATATAGATGTATACTTTCACTGTTCGAATATTTTTTGTATTGAAGAATTTGTTTATTAGTTGGTTGTAGTATGTTATTATTAAGTCGAATGGTTGTTTATCACATTCTCGGGATGGGTCAAATTCCGGGATGTGACTATTTTTCTTGCCTTAATTATTTAGACTTGAATTTAATATGTTACACCTACATTAAATACCTTCATCATATTATGAGTAAGTTATAATAAATTAGCTACTCATGATTATATTAAAAAATATAATAAAGTAAAGAGAAAGTATAAAAGACACCATCATAAAAATAATTATTGCAATTAGAAGAGAAAAATATAAATTTTACTTTTGAAGAATTGGAAGAAAGCAGCCTCAAATGATGGATAACCTCTTTATCTAGCCTCCACAAAAGTATAAAATAAAATAAACATTAGTGCTGAAAATGCTTTCGACGTCAGAATTTAAAATAGGTTCCATATTAACCGATATCGAAAATGAGGCGGTGGCATTTTTAAAAATAAAGGCAACACTTTTAACATCGGTTCGAAATTTAACCGATGTGAAAATGTTTTAACATTGGTTGTAATTTTAACCGATGTCGAAAGTATAATACTTTTAACATCAGTTCTAAGTTTAACTGATGTGGAAAGGTTTTAACATTGATTGCAATTTTAGCCGAAGTCAAAAGTCCAATACTTCTAACATCGGCTGGAATTTTAACCGATATCGAAATTATAAAAACAACATCGGTTACAATGTAAACCGATGTTGAAAGTCCAATTTAATATTCCAGCCGCGACCTTCTCTCCTTTCTTCTTTGTGCTACCCTTTTCGCCCTCTTTCTCTCAAACCCTCATGCTTTAGGCTCCAAAGTCTGCCATAACTTACTGCTCTAGCTTGCATATATCCGCTCCATTCGCCACATACCTCCTCCATCCTCTATTCTGCCAACCACTCACTCATTTCTCAATTTGATCTATACTTTTTCTCTCCCTCTCCCTCCTCTCTCTCTATATATATACACACACACCACATTCATACATATCCTATTTCCTATCTGTTTATATGTTGTATACATTAGCAACTGGGATCTCTCACTACTATGTCGAATGAGCATTTTTATTGATATCTTGCCTAAGGACACTCCCACAGTGACTCTATTGGTGTCCTAAATTTTAAGAATGTTCTCATCATTGTATTTAATACTATTCAAATCTCCTGAAAAATACTGCGTTTGCTACATTGATAACTATAGCTGATATTTTAGAATTTAAGTTATATAGATTAGAATTTAAGAGATGGGAATAGATATGCTGGTATATATGTAATTTGAGGTCTAACAAAGGAGTAGTGGGAAGTTGATACATATGAATGATTTTTATATGATACTAATAACTTAATTTATTATTCAGTTAATGTGGATTAATTGGTGGTATAGAATGAAAGTTCTGGATTTGAGTAAAAGTTTATGATACTAAGGAGAAATTGCATATGAATTGCTTCAAACTTGGGTGGTTATGATGCACCATTTAATTTTTTCGCTCGAAGAGGAGTGCCTTGGTTATAGCTTGCATTCAGCTTTATTATAAATTCTTGTACAACTTAACTGGCTTTCTCTATTTCTTATTATATACGCCATTGAAATTAGAATTAAAACCATCAGCAGCTACACAAGTCGGCCACAACTCACTGCTTTAGCCTCCAAAGTCTGAGGTTAGTTCTTAGTATTAAATCTTCTTTATGTGTTTGTTAAGGTTAACGAAACTACGATTGGAAGGTATTTGTTTAAATTCCTTATTGAGTTTATTAAGGTTGATTTAAGTGTTTGTTTAAATTTTCTTTATGTATTTGTTTATTAAGGTATTTGTTTAAATTTCTCACAGTAAAATTATCTTCAAGTGCCTTGTTTACAAAGATATTTGTTCAAATTCCTCATGGTAAAATTTTTTTATGGTGCTTGTTTGAATTCCTCAATAATAATTTCCCAAGAGAATAAAGGTCATCTATGAAATGAATGGGGTAGACTTTTATGAGGAGAAGCTTAATATTTATTGGTTCCAGCTTTTGTTTTCCCGCCTCTTGTACTTCCATTCGTTGTTTTTATTTGCATTTTCTAATTCCCCAACTACAAATACAATAGTTAACTATGAAAGGACCTTTGTGGAGAAAAATTATTTGAGTCTACAAGTTTTGTCCAATGTAAGGGTTGCTCCAATGAAGAATTGTACACCTCCTCTTTATTATCATAGCCTTTGGACTATGGCTTCAATCGGTTTGTTTTTTCTCAAATTTTGTGCTCTAACCTGGGTGGAAGCCTAATTAAAATTTGTAGAATGGTTAGACTTTCTTACCAGTTATAGCTCGAGATAGAAATAACACACACGATACCAGTGAACAAGTAGTTCACAAATGAGCTGCTCGACAACTATCAATTTCGTAAACAAGTTCACATGGACCTTTAGTTCAGGTCATTTTTACTGACCACACTTGATACCTTAGCTTAGTAAAGACAAATTGTGATATTTGATTTTAATGGATGAGAGGATTCTTCTTTTTATTTCATAGTCTATTATGTATTTCAGTTATGCCATACAGGGGGTTTGTATATATATTTTCTTTTTTCAGGGGTGCGGCACGGTATAAATTATTAAAAAGTTACAAATCTTTTTATCAGTAGAACTTGTTCTGAATTTTAAAATTGTTTTTTGCTATTATTTAAAGCTTGAACTATGGATTATTTTGTTGTTCAATTGTTCTACCTTTACTGAGTAGAGTCTGATTTCTTGGGCAAATGATTGTGTTGAGATGCGTATGTCTTAGTGCTCATGTTGTTGTGATTAGAAGTGGCTGTTGGTTTCATTCATGATATGGCTATAGACTATGTTATTCCTTAATTATCATGTTATATACTTGATGAAAGTTTGGTCTAATGCATTTCCTTTCATTCTCTAGGTGCATATTTTATCGCGGTGGATGTCACTGTATTTAAGCCGTGTATGTCGGAGACCGACGGGAAATGTTGCCGAAATTTTGTCAAGTATGGGCATG
>MKEJ01046159.1:0-13242 GCA_001753735.1 Embelia ribes | reverse complement strand
TTTCTAGAAAATTTTAAAGAAATACTATAATAGGTTTCTCACTTAAGAAATTTACTATTCATAATTTATCTACTTAAAAAATAATGTTTTTAACAAAATTTTGAAATATTGATTTATATTTTAGAAAATATTTAATTTAATTTTATTATATTATAATATATATAATAATTTTATTTAGAAATATGGTTTTTGTCAAAGGTGGTCTTATATTGTTGAGAATCTGAACCTATTTTCTTGGGGGGAAAATGTATTTCCTGGTAAAATGAGTCATCGAATCGCAGCTATTGCTCTGCTCAAACCCAATTAAGGTTCCGATTCTCCCAACTCCTAAATCATTATCTATTTAATTTCTTTATTCTGCTCTGTATTATTTTCTACTCCTCATACTAATTTTTTAAACTATTTTCCTTAGTTTCATTGTTACTCTAATGTTTGGCATGTTTGAATGTGACCCAAATCGCCCATTTCTGTAATTTAATATCTTACATTATTAATAAAAATTAGACTTTTGTTATGGTAATGAGTGTCAGTTGTGTAATGGCTTTGATTGTTGTATACAAGGCAAGGTGCATACAAAGTGTTCGACGAAATGCTCCAATTAGATTATGTTCCAAAATATAGAAGAAGATATCATGCTCTCCTGCGTTGGAGTGATGCTAAGGGCATTCACAGCAGACGTTCTAAACAAAAGATTTCTCCTGTTTAATTTCTCAAATGAGAAATCTTGAATTAGAAATGGACCACATCGATCTTTCTATTTCTCTGTTTTTCTAGAATACTTTCAGAAATGTTACAATAGATTTCTTAATTAGAAAATCTATGATTCATAATTTCTCTGCTAAAGATTTTTTTTTTCTTCACAAAAGCTATAAAATCTTGGTTAAGATTCGAGATTTTTTTTTTTATTCTATAATATAATTATTTTAGTAATTCTTAACAAATTTTATAGAAAGACTGGGGTGGGTAATTTCTAAAATATGTATTTCTAGCTGGATAAATGATTTATAGAAAGTTAAATGTAGAAATTAAATGAGAAAGGCCGGTGGGAATTCTCTAATATAAATGAAAATGACACACGTACCCACAATCTGTTGAGATCTATGTATAAGTGGGTAAGTGTAGTATGGGGTGCATTTATCCCACGTCGGTTAAGTATGGAATTAACATTGTACAAGTGTGGTATAAGTGTAGCATGGGTTGCACTAATCCCACATCGAGCAAATATGGGCACTGACCATAGGGTATAATCCCGTGGGCACCCTCTCCTTACAAGCCAGGTTTCTAGGGTGAGTTCTACGTAAGTAGTTTCATTAAGATCATGTAACGAAACTGTACAAATGCACTTTATGATTAGATACCGTGTTTTGATTATACTTTTAAGAAAAAGATCAACACACCAATGTTAATTCTACTTTTAAAAAACAGATCAACACACAAAATCTAACCTATAAGTGTTTGTGGAGTTTCTGTTCATAATTTTTTGTACGTATATCATTACTGTAATATGTATGTTTCGAGTCCTAAGTCAAGCATAAACTCCCGAAAAACGTAGTTACTGTAATTGTTCTGCACATAATGGTTTTTTCATGATAAAAAGAAGGTTATTTCATGATAAAAAGGTTTTCTTGAAGAAAATCTCTTAGGTGGGGACAAATAGAGCACAAATATTTGAAAGTCTACAAATTTTTGCTTCGATTTGATATCTCGAGGTTTGAGGTTTACCTGGGTTGTGGTCAAATATGGAGCATATTTTTCGTGGTCTTCCATGTTATTTGTAATTGAAGTGCAACATCAATTGAATATTTGCTCAAAGTTTCACTTTTTAAATGAACGCATCAATGTACTTTTGAACATTTTCAGGTATCTTGGTTGTTAAATTTGTTTACTTAATCCTCTTTGCAGTTACTCTTGTTTCTACAATTAGACTTTTCAAAGAAGTTTGTGCATAGTTGATTACGCAATGACCAGCACTAGTAAACCTCGAAGGAGTAGTAAACCTTCAATTAAGTATACTGGTAGCCTAGTGGATGGGGATTACTTTGAACTTGCTGACTTTACTGATAACGATTGTTCTGCTAGTTCCTCTGATAATAGTAAGAAAGTTGGTAGAAAATTCGAACCCAGGTCTTCTGAGATACTTAGCACACCTGAACTAGTCTCAAAAGTGGGACAGATATGGGATCGTGCTAACCGTCCCCTCGCCTTTCTCCAACCTAGAACAAAAGTCCGGCATAACAATGACGACTTTACTGAAGCCAATGTATTATTTCATTCCATGGGGGGAGGAGATATCAGATCGTCTCTCTCATCTGAATCTGAGTGTCGAGGTCTTGCAGTGAATTCGGCCACCCTCGGTCATGGTTCCCTTGTAGCACGAGAAGATTTTCATTTTTTGAAAGTATCCCATAAGATATCGTCATTTGGGCCACAAAGTTGGAACTTTCTATCTTCTCTATCAAGGGATTCCTCTAATTGTAAGGAAAATCGTCCTACCGCTCTGGAAATTTCCTATAAATTGAGAGAGAAATATAGATGGACGAGTAAATTTTCTGATCCTGAACCAAAAGAGCAGTTGGATTCTACACCGGTTGAGAGCCAGAAGACAGATAATGAGCGTATTAGAGACAATAATTTACGGTGTACAGATAGTCTAGCCAATACTCTTAGCATTGAATGTGCTGACCATATTAACCAAAGAACAGATGTAACTTGCGATGTTTTAGGGACCCCAATTTCAAGAAATTGCGAAGATAGTCATGTGTCTGATGACTTCCAACTCAAGAATGAGGATGTTAACCCATCAGCAAGTGAAAGGAGACAAGAAGATGAGGCTTTCTCGACTATTGAATCTGAGAATGAGGTTTTACCACCAACACATAGTAAATCCAACTATGGTCTGGCTAAGCAAGAGCATGCTTTTGCTGGGGCATTGGCTGGTTTATCGGTTAGCCTGTGTCTGCATCCAGTAGATACAGTAAAGACTGTCATTCAAACATGCCGTGCTAATCAGAGATCCATCAACTACATTGGCAGATCAATTATTTCTGAAAGAGGTATTGCCTTGTGAAAACTGTCAAGAAATCTGCTTGGAAATTTTATTTATTTTCCCTTTTCTTGGACTTAAATGGTGCCCATTATGTATACAGGTGTAATGGGACTCTATCGTGGAATTGCTAGTAATATTGCTTCTTCAACACCCATTTCTGCTGTTTACACCTTTACTTATGAATCTGTGAAGGGACTCTTGCTTCCTTTGCTTCCAGTGGTAAAATATTTGTCCATATATTGCTTTACTCTTTCAACTTCTGAAGATAAAGGAACCAAAAATCTAGAATTGGGTCTCGTTTGTCTTCTTTTTATTTGGGTACCTAAGAGCAAGTGATAAAAAGTGTAGTCATTTTGGTCACATCGTTAGAAATTTTTTCCTTATAATGTTTGCAGAAATATGACTTACTGCTGTGGTGCAGGAGTATCAATCACTAGCCCATTGCACGGCAGGTGGTTGTGCTAGCATTGCTACTTCCTTTATATTCACTCCCAGTGAACACATAAAGCAGCAGATGCAAGTTGGCTCACACTATCAAAATTGTTGGTATGCTTCAATTCTTGGTGATAGCTATTGCTACTCAGAGCATTTGCATCAGATTATCTAAAAGGAATTATCTTTTTTGCTTCGCATCAGATTACGAGGTGGTTACTTAAAATGGGTAACGAGGGTTTGGTTACCCAAATTTGGGAAACAAATGTTCATTCATCAAAAAAAAGAAATTAATTATGTCATAATCACCGGGCCCACCATCACATATAAAGTGAGTTACTTTACCCCTTTTCCTTGTATCGGGCCCACCATCAAATAATTATATATTGTATTGGTATGTGTAAAATTTTAAAATAAAGAATAGTGTAAGATTTAAAATAAAATATGTTAGTAAAGTAGAGAATTTTATAGATAATCTGATGCAGAAAATAAAAAATAAAGATTCTATAAAATAGAAATAAACTCCATTTTTTCTGTAATTTAGAAAATCTGTTAAGGTAATTTGATGCAAATGCTCTCAGAAGTACTAAAAGTTCAATAGTCATTGTAAGAAGGAATTACAGTCTTTTTTGTTGGCCAGTGCTACCCATAATGATTGAGCAGCATAAAGATTAATAATTATGTGGCGGCTTATGTTTAGCACCTGAAAAGGATAGTAATTGTGTTTACTTGCAATACATCAGTTTGATTCTTATACATGATTTCATGTGTCTTCTCAGCAATAGCTTTCTGCCAAATAATTGTGCAAAACAAACTAGTGTAGATAGTTAATTGGGTTATGTCGCATAGATAAGTGTTTGCTTTAGAGGACTAAAATGTATATATGGGAACTTGCCTTTGTCTCTTTACATTACAGTTGAATTTTGGGGAAAAGGTAGACATGATGTGATGACACTGTTTGTACTTTGTGGATCTGCACAGGAAGGCAATAGTTGGGATCATGAGAACAGGCGGTCTGAGTTCATTGTATGCTGGGTGGGGTGCGGTACTTTGTAGAAATGTTCCACACTCTATCATAAAGGTGGTCATTTTTTCTATCGTTCGGGTTTTATGTATTGGCTTCTTATGTTTATTTCTTTAATTTTGATTCTTCTTTTCAACAGCCTTCTTCTTTGGCTAGCTTGTCTCATTAATATTTGCACTATTTGCAGTTCTATACGTATGAGAACTTGAAGAAATTGACGTCATCTTCACCAGAAACAAATACTGATTCTAATACATTGCAGACGGTTTGTTTCTCCCTTTTCAGCAACATTTTTCTCACTATTGAAATCTCGGCCTTCTGGCATAGTATTTGTTTTAATTCTGTGACTACTGAAGCAGCTCGGATAAGCTGCATCATTTCCTCTAAAATGAGTTGAGTTGTCATATTCCATGTGCATATATATGCTTAGTTGTTTTCTGCTCTTACAGTTGATTTGTGGGGGATTGGCTGGATCCACTGCTGCCCTTTTTACCACTCCTTTTGATGTGGTGAAGACAAGGTTACAAACGCAGGTTCTAACAATTTTTTATTATATTCCTCTTTTTGGTTCTAGTTTTGCATGTTGGAATGGTATCTGAATAATCATCCTGGAGAATTATGAAAATAGCACTGTGTAGCAAGACATAATTGTGATCACTTGAATCACAAATAATAAGTTCTAGCAGATATTAGGGGGATGACATGAATCACACACAAATAATAAGTTCTAGCAGATATGAGTGGGATGACCATTTCCGTCTTGTTAGATTGGAATGAGAATGTGGGAATGGAATAGTGGCAATAACCACTTTGCACACAGCATTATATCCTAACTAAAAGCATTTCAATTTGTTAACCCCTGAACTAGGCCTTAGGTCTTGTTTGGTTTTAAATCTTTGTTCCATATTTTATTTCTCATTTAACAATTAACATGGTTATTAGTTTGGATATATATATTTAACTATGCCGGTGTGCTGCAGATTCCTGGATCCATTCGCCGGTATGATGGTGTGCTTAATACCCTCATAAGCATAGGAAAACATGAAGGTTTGAAGGGTCTTTACAGGTAAGTTGGCTAAGTAGCTGTAGTTTACTAAAAGCTCTAACTTGTTCGGCTAATCTCATTTGATTTGTCAATTTGAAAAAACGCCCAAATGCAATCTAGTTTGGTGTGAACGGTTCATTGATTGCCTTCTGGGATCTGAAAACCATCAAAGGGAAGCGGCTTATTGCCAGTCTTCCATTGTCTTTTCGACGATCTTCCATGGATTTCTTCGAAGCCATCCTTAGCATTTGAAAAATGTGTTGTATTTGATCTTGCATAGTTGTGATTTACGAATGCTTTTTAATCTTCCGGATTACAATATAATTGCTACATTTTCTGATGAAAAGGGAAAGATTTTCAATGCCTAATTTCCTAGTCAGTTCTTAATTCATTGATTATACGCAACTGAATACTGCAAATGTTACTATGAGTAGACATGAATTTTAACCTTGTCTATATGATTCAGCAGTTCATAGTTTAAGTATTAGGAATATCTGATTATTACTAGTACCACTTATGTTCCCCTTTTTTCTCTATCATGATCAGGGGCTTAATACCGAGATTGTTCATGTACCTTTCTCAAGGAGCAATCTTCTTTGGTTCGTATGAATCATTCAAGAGGTTATTGTCTTTGGAGGTGCCACATCTTAATGCTGAAACAACCAAACATTTACAGACTCTAGACGATGAGGCTCCGTAGAAAGAAAAAAACCATTCTATGTTTGCGGAGCGAATACACTTGTTGCTGCAACTACATATGCAACATGCAATTTGAGAGTTGTTAGAATCAACATCAACAAACGAGGATCGGGTCCAACATTAAGAGGAATGACAAACTATAGAAGCATTAGTCTGAGAGCAGAAATAAATTTTTTCTTGTATGCTGAAGAGTAAAAGTAATACAAGGAGCTCTTTGGCCGTTCTTGAATAAACAAGAGAAATCATGAAAAAAGTATCTTGCTATAGACTAGGGTTGGATAATAGAAGCCATCAATTGTCGGGGACGCATGAATGGGTAAATATGAGATGAAGCATCATTCATTATTGATAGTTCTTGTCTTCTTGATGTCCATTTTGCTATGAATGTAGTTTTAGTTTTTGAGGTCTCATGGAGTGTGTTTTTCTTGGGTTTCACTCTATTTAATGTTAATCATATAACCAATATAAATTATTGGTGTAGATTACTCAGCTTTTGTACCATGTTGCATTCAAAAGATTATTTGCTAGGGTATGCCCCCTTCTCAGCTTTTGCAAATTGTACTTATTATGCGTATGTTTAGAGTCAGCACCACTAGAAAAGCAGCAATACACGGCCCCTCTTTTGTGACAGCAAACTCGCCTGTCATCCATAATTATATCAATTATGATGGGAAATTAGCGCTGCCATGTGAAGGGTGTTGGATATGTTAATTTACCAGACCCCAATTTTTCCCCACCCCTGCCAGCAGAGAAGTTTATCCCTGTTTTGGAATGGCGGTTGTGAATGGATCTAGGGCATCTACATAAACCTCTTTCCGGCATCTCTGTTGTCCTCCCTCTCACGGATAGACCTAGCGCTTCTCCATCAACCAGGTAATCTCATTCTATCTCTCCATCTCTCGCTCTTAATTTTCACTGCAGATTGTTCCCTAGCTATACATACATATGCATAAGATTCATATATAGATCTGCGTTTGTGAAATTGGGGAATGTAGTATGCGTCTAGGGTTGAATTAGATGTTAATTTGACAGATCTAGGGTCTTTCTATGTTCTCGTCCTTGTGGTGGTGTGGTGCCTTCAAAGTCCGCCGAGATAGTGGTGCTAGGTGGCGAGGGCAGAGGAGGTCAGGAGGCTTGTGGGGATGGAAGAGGAGACAGCTAAGGTAGATTCCGAGGTCTCCGTCTATGTGGCAGCTCTCTATACGAGGCCGATATAGTTTGATATAAGGTCGATATAGTTCCATACAGGACTGATACAACCAGATTCAAGGCCGGTGTGTTTCACCCCACCACTACGGGGTGTGCTAAGTACAAAGCTGTTTGATACTTGTATGCTCATTTATCTTTCATGTGCGTCGAATTGTTAATTTTGGTATGTAGTTTTCAAATTGTTGGATTCTTTAATTATTGTGTTCATCTATTTATCTAAATGATTTTAGGATTCTTTAATTCCTTCTTTTTGCTTCATCTAGTAAGATTCTAGGATGGGTTTGTGTCAAGTTATGTTGTTGGTGTTAATCAGACTTGAAACTTTGAGGTAGAAATATGTTCATCTTTCACGCATTTGTTTTTAATTGGACTTGGCTTTGTATATTTATATGGAGATGGCATATATGATTTGATGCACATATTTTTTGCATATTTGTTCTGTTTTGCTTTGTTTCGCTTTTGTCGGAGTCCTTTACCTGGCACGACATTTTGTGATGTTTTGTAAGCTGGTTACCTTTTTCCTTTCATTATGCTTAGTACTGCCCTCATCTCTGCATCAATAGCAGGATCATGGTTGCTACCATGGTTCTTAGGGTCTATTTGTGTGTTAGTTTTGCCTGGTGTTGTAGCTTATTATGGTTTTTGTATTAAAGGAAAGCGATTTGTAGCTTGTTATGCTTTTTTCATGGAATATTTGTACAAATGATGAACTATTATAGCTGTCTCACCATCAATTGTGCTGAATTTTTAGGATGATGCTGATGAAATAACGTGGCACACCTATAAGGTCAGCTTACAGAAAAGCGGGAAAAAACTTGCGAGAAAGTTCTTAAAAGGCTTGAGAAGGCAAGTGTCATGATATTCTTCTGTTATATCATTGTGCATTGTTGGTCTTTTACAGTTACCTGAGTCCTTAACTTGCATTTCATATAATAAAGCAGATAAGGTATGTGTGTTTAGTACTCGTGTATGTTGCAAAGAAAAACAAAATGACTGGGTAAAGATTGTAGAGTGCAATTTTTTTGCATATGGCCTCTGTAACTCTTATCTGTTTTTCAGGTAAAATATACCCTTTTGTCGAGAAAGAAGCAATTAGAGCGAACGAGGTATATCACTCAAACCACAGGATAAAGAAGTTGTAGTTTGTGAATTTACAGTACAAACCATCTGGCGGAGGTTGGAAAACGGTATGTGAAAATGAGGTTGTGTCTACAAAGGCGATAAAAAATTAGAAATCGGATGAGAAGTAGGGAACTTACTACGAGACTGTGACCGGGCGGTGGTGAGCGCATCCGGGAGGGTCGGGCAAAGGTAGTCATGTAGGTGTCCGGGACGAATAATCTCGCATTACGGATAGCGAGGACTCGGGGTAGTGTGTTGGTTGAAAGGGTTATCGGGTAAGTCGGGTAGGGCCAGTGTGATGGCTGGGGCGGGTATAGAGGTGACTCGGGTAGGGGTTTGTGCTGGTTGTGTGTTGTTGGGCTGGCAAGAGGAATTGGGGTGGTGTTGATCCGGTTGGGTTGGGATATGGAGGGTTTGGTCCGAAGGGTTGGCCTGTTCTGGGGGTGTGTTTGTTGTAATTGGGTTTGCAGGCAAGCTGGGCTGCATATGGGTTGGGCTAGGCTAGGTAGGGGACTGTGAGTGGTGTTGTATTGGGAGTTCGGGTGGATTGTTTATGTGGGTCGAAATTTGGTGGTGAGTTTGGGATATAGTTTTGGGCTGAGGTATTTTGATTGGAATTGTTGTTTTGTTGGGCTAGGGGTGTAGTGGAATAATGTGGTAGTTGGGTAACAGGGTTAGCATTTTGTCGGGTGGTTTGGTAGGAAAAATTTGTTCATAAGAAGTGACGTCTCGTGAGATGACAAATATTTGTGTGGTGAGATCAAATACGCGTTAGGCACTATGGTTGGTGGGGTAACCGAGGAAAATGCATAGATTGACCCGTGGTTGAAATTTATCCCATCTTTCTTTTAAAGTTTGTGTATAACATAAACAACCGAGGACTCTTAAATGCTTGTAAGAAGGTGATTTGTTAAAAATTCGTTCAAAAGGAGAGACATATTTTAACTTTTAACAAATGAATAGGTGTATGATTAATTAAATATACGGCGGCGAGTATGCATTCTCCCCAAAATTGTAGGAGGAGATTTACATGGAAAAGTAAACACCGTGATGCATTGAGGATGTGTTGATGTTTATGTTCCGCAACACCATTTTGGTGTGGTGTTCCGTGACAAGTGAGTTCACGTAAGACACCTTTTTGTGTAAAAAAGTTTTGAGTGGGTCCACTAGTAAATTACATGCCATTGTCGGTGTGGACATGTAATATGCTACTATTGAATTGCGTAGAAATCATATTAAAAAACATTTCAAGGTTATATAAGGTTTTCGACTTATATCGCATTAAATAGATCCATGTCATGCGAGAAAATTCATCTACTATAGTGAGAAAATAATGAGCACCAGTAGAAGAAGGTACATTGTATTGTCCCCGAATATCAACATAAATACGATTAAATTTAAACATGCTCATAATAGGTAAAGTTTGAAATGACAAATGGGAATCTTTCCCATTTTCACAAGTATCACAAAGATGAGCTTTATTCGGAATTGAACTGAAGGACGGGAAAGATGGGTGACCTAAGCGTTGATGCCACAGGGAATAGGAGGGTGGGCTAGCACTATGAAGGATGGTAGGTAGATGTTGGTTGAAGGTGTAAAGGTTGCTATGGTGCTTACCAACCCCAATCATTGTCCACATCGTAAGATCCTGAAAAACACAAAAGGGGAAAAAAGAACAACACAATTAAGATCACGACATAATTAACTGATAGATAATAAGTTAAATGGAATTGGGGGACATGGAGAATGTTAATAAGAGTAATAGTAGAGGAGAGTGTAAAAGAACCAATACCGGTTACCTAGGAATCCTAACAAAAGGTGGGTAAGAAATTTTAGACGAAAAAGAAAGAGGTAAAAAAACACATGTGAAATAAAGCTCCAGTGTCAATAATCCAAGAAGTAGCACGAGAAGAATTTTACCAACTATGTTAGCAGCGGGTGTTGCGTCAAAATCACTTATCTGACAATTTTGTTCAATAGTCAAGCCATTAGTAATACTTATAGAGGATGATGCGTGGGAAGCAGTGGCGGATTCCATTGATAAATTACACGACCCTTTGTACCAATCTGGGAAACCATGTACGTAGAAACATTCATTCTTAAGATGGCTCTTGGTGTTACAATGTTCACAAAAACAAGTATCATTTTCTTTGGACTGAGTAGGTCGATGGTTGGCCGAGTGAGCAAGGGTTTGGCTTTGGGGCTGGACTGAAAATGGGACGATTGGCCTGACTGAAGTAGACCAGTCCGCTGATGGTAGGATGGGTTGGCCAGTGGGCTAGTTATTGAGCTGATTGGGGTGGGAAGCAGCAAAAGTTGCTAGGTTGTCCGGGACTTGTAGGGTGATGTTGCGAGTATTTTCTTCTTCGGATAAGATACTATGCACCTTAGAAACATCCGGGAGGTTGTTGTTGGAAGCTAGAATGTGACTTCGAATACGAGCAAAACTTGGATTTAATCCCATTAAGAAGGTAAAAACCTGTTCGGTGGTTTGAATTTTGTTGTAGGACCGAATGGGGTCATTTGGATCATGACGTTGTAGGAGGCTAAGTTCATCCCATAACGCTTGATGGGTGTTGAAGTACTCGGTGATTGATTGAGTACCTTATTGTTGATGGGTGAGGTTTTATTTGATGTGATAAATCGAACTATGAACCGAGGTGGTAAAACGGTGATCTAATTCTGACCAAAGATCGGTTGAAGTCTCGCAATAGTCGAGACTTGATGCAAGAGAAGGTTCAATACAATTAAGAAGCCACGAAAGGATCATGTCGCAGCATTGGTCCCATAATTGTGCGATATCGTTGTCCGTTGGCCGAGAAAGAGTGCCCAAAGCGAAACATAATTTATTTTTTGCATTGAGTGCTATCTCATACCACATTTCCAAGCGGTGTGATTTTGGCCATTAAAACGTAGCGATATGAGAATAAGATTAAGGTGATCGGGCAGATGGAGATAAAGTGGTGAGCGTGGGTTGGTGAGGGGATCCATTAGAGTGGTAGTATTGGTGACCGTCTTTGTGGCCCCGAGATTGGCGGTGTCGGGGTGGTCATTTCCAACCATGGCTGATGTGGGGGCGGAAGATATAGAATCGAGATTAGGTTGATACCATGTTAAAATGAGAATATCATGATATAGCTATATCTTCAAAGTATTACAAATACTCCAATTTATATAGAATGAAAAGTGTATAACTTTCCAAAAATCATGCAAATATAATGGAAAGAAAACTTAATGGAGCAATAAGGAAGATAATGGAGCAATAACGAAGTGGAGCAAAAAAGAAGCTTTAATAAATTTGTTTCTTCCTAACACCGGAAGGCACAGTTTCTGATCACATAAATAGAATCTAATATATACAATTATAAAAATATTTTTAAATTTTTTATTCTTAAATTCTATATATGTGGCCTAAAATTCTTTCTATCACTCTTCCACTTTGTTTTTTTCTAGTTGGATACGCACTTTCCGTCTATTTGCGCTGCGCAGTGCCCACCCGTGCCTGTGTTTATCCTTGGCAACAGCGCGTAACTTAATTTTTTCGTATATCACAATCAATGTTTGGAACAACACTAAAAGTTGTTAAATTGCAATTTGCAACATAGGAATAATGATTCGAAACCACAAAAATAGCTTCTCTCTTTTTTCATCCCAGTCCAGACTTTCAATAACTAGAATTATTTTCCTCTTCCTTTGCTCCATCTTCTTATTCAATCTCTTGGCCCTCGCTTTTCTACTCCGTCTGAATCTGCTTTTATTTAAAAATATAAATATTTATTTTTATTCTCTCTGTACTATCATATTGCCATTGATCCTTTTATTTTTATTCTCTCTGTACTATCATATTGCCATTGATCCGAGGTCTTGGAACTGGGACTTGTTTGGCATTTGTTGAGGAAAATCTTTGGTGATATTCTCAATCTCACACAAGGGGATTTTATGAGTAAAAACATTCTACTTGTGTTCAAATAGCAATTCAGCAAATTCTCAAGGATGATAGAAACCTCCAAAATGGTGGGATCACTATAATCTCTTCATATCTTTCTCTAGGGCCAATATCAAAGTAGCTTCAAAGACCACATTGTCCCATCTAAAGCAAAAAAGCACAAAAAAAAACAAGAAAAAACATGATTAACATCTATGGTATGAGCTTGATTTGACCATTGCTCTGCTTATTGGTACTTTTCCCCGCGTTACTGGACCCCCACTCCCGACTTAGTACAAATTAGACCTTGTAAACTAAAAAAATAAATAAATGAATCAGAGTAGGAGATATAATATATTTTATAGAAATAAAATTTTATAATAAAAAATTATAAAAATATTTTTGTTATCATATATAAAAAATTCTATTTTATTGGCATATATTTTGTCTCACACCTTGACTCCACTTTTTAAGAGTTTCGCACCACCCCCAAACAAGAGACCTTCCCATCTCCAAATGGCAAACAACACCTTAACTATGTGGACCACCAGTTCATGTGAGAAGTTTGAGCTTTTCTGTTCACAACTTTTTTTTTTATTATTATTTGTGAAGTATTGTGTATTTGGTTGATTAGTTTTCAACATGAAATTTTTTGCTATTTTCACGTAGAAAATTTAGAAACTTAAAACTGCAAACGTTAGGCTCTTTCTCTCAGTTTGAAAAAGATTTTTTTTTTTTTT